>JAOCPT020410217.1:0-13221 GCA_026546935.2 Palythoa grandiflora | reverse complement strand
CCCCCATTTTGATTTTCAATCAGTTATGAAGACATTTTGAAGCTTCTAGTTAACAAACAATTCAAGATAAAACAAAGGCATCAACAAATATGGTGTACAAATTATTGAAAGTAAGAAAAAAATCAATTTGAAGTATTAAATTAATCAGGTTTAACTCGAGAGACTGCTCGCAAGCAAAAACTGTATATCATCAACATTGACTGCTTGAAGTAATTCAAACTTTGTTTACCAAAAATTATCGTAGTTCTGTTGTTTATTCTGCAAGGATTTTTACATTTTGATGTGCTGAAGTAGCTAAGCAGTTGAAATACAACGTTAGGAATTCCAAAATGTTTTTACCAGAAAATGAGAAAAGGCACAAACAAAGATTGGCCAAACATAGGCCAAGTCCCAGTAAATAATTAGTATTAATTATAATTACAATATTTTTATGTCCACAAAAGCGCCAGTACTTCATGTAAGCTTGACAGTAATAGTCCTCCAAGATGGCGAATTGTGTTGTTTATGAATTATTTAACAATGAGTGAAACTTGTATAGTATATGCAAAGATGTGGAACGGCCAACGTCTCATCGCTGCAATGTATGTAACGACCCAGTGCATAATGTTGTGTGTGCGACACTTCTGTCAGATAATGAACGTAATGCAAGAATTTGCAATTCGTTCTCATCGACTTTTCCCAAGAAAAAAGTCACTAAATACCACTTATCTGACTCGACAGAGCCACAAGGAGGCATGTCCAAGAAGACTAAAACAATTCAGCCTACTCTAAGTTTTTTACTGAAAAGAGAAACGAAAGAGATCGGGGAAATAAAAGAAATTACTGGATCTTCTCCTGAAAACACAAACCTCGAAGAAAGAAAAGAACCTAAAAACTCGAAACGAAGTGAAGTTCATGATTTCCATACTGATGATACGAATAATGGTAGTCAAACATCCAGCTCTAGCACTTCTTTTTCCTCATCATCACTAGTATCATTTTCCAATGTTGACAATGCACTTAAATTACGTCCTTCCACTTCAAAATCCTTTAACACATCATGTTCTTCAAATGAAGACGAATTCATCAAGGAGAGACTCGAAGGGGAGGAACTACGTTCGATGCAATTTATGTCAAAAAGCAAAAGGCAACAACTAAAGCGTTTAGGAACTCGAAGAGAATTCCAGCGATATGCACTCTGGAAGGAACCATCCCACGGAAAGTGATCCTCATTCGTCACCTGAAAAGTGAAATGCACAAAAAAGCTGTTGAAGCTGAAAAAATATCTCTCTCTAGTTCATCAGAAAAAGTTCCAAAAACGCAATTGGGTAGCGTGATAAACAAATCGAATGCTCAGTTAAAGAATAAAGTGGCTGGGTTAATGATCAACGTGTTTAACGATGCAAAAAAGCTCACCCTTTCAGCGTGGAGCTGGCCTTCAAGAACAGTTGCAAATATGAAGTCAGATGCAGTTGATGTAACACAAGATTTTGAGAAATTTGACCCTTCGAATTCTACATTGCAATATGTCACACCTACTCAGCACAACAATTTCTTAAGCTGTATTGTACTTGCTGACAAAACCAGAATCAAAACAAAACTAGAGAACAGCTTAACACTATCATTAAGATGCGATTCTTCAGTTGATAGGAGAAGAATCAACAACTGTCATGTTCTTGCAAAGATTATAGATCAAGATGGCAAGCCAGAGACTCTGTTTTTGGGTCTCAATGAGCCGAAAGCAAGAAGAACACCAGGGTACGTTCAGGCTGTAAAGGATGCATTTTGTCTAACATCAAGTTGGTCTGATGTAGCAAGTAAAATGACATCTATTGTAACAGACGGGACAAATTTGAACACAGGAGATAAAACTAGTCTTTGGGCATCCCTAACGTCGGAGCATGAAGCGTATGGTTTGCCATTGTTAAAAGTTTGGTGTATTGCCCATCGAACTGATCTTGCATGGAAAGCAGTATCGAATAATGTTGCCAAGGTGAAGTTCCTTTTCTCTACAATGGTCGCAATCGCGCCATATTTCCATTCCTCGGGAGTTCGATCTAGAGAATTTCGTGATGTGGCAAGAGCAAACGGATTTCAGCTTCATGAACTGCCAAAAAATTTTGAGGTACGCTGGAGTGAGTTTAATTCAACTCTTTTGGAGTCCATATTGGTCTCTTGGAGAGCACTGGTAACATATTTTGGAAATATGCATGATGCAGCTGCACAAGGATATCACGCATTTCTGACTACATTGGAAAATTTGAAGCTGTTGGTTTTCGTAGCTGATTTGCTCTTCGTGTTTTCGAGATACCACAAGAAGATTCAGTTGGAAAACTTTAACATTACTGACTTGCCTGACTGGAAGTCAGATGGATGGGAAGGCTTGATGATCTACAACATTCACCAGTCCTGGGAGGCTAGGAAACGGAATTTCAAAAACAGTATCAACCAGAAGACAACCTTTTTATGGATATCAAGCTTAAAAGCGCGAGAGAAAGCCGAAGAAAAGAACATCACCTGTATGTCAGTGAAACCACACGCGATTTCATAACAGTACGATCCGAAGTCTTAGAGTCTCTAAAGACATTTTTGGCTCGAAGGATTTCATATGATGAGGACCTGCAAAAGTTGCTGAAGTGCTTTATTTCATTTCAAGCAAAAGATGACGATATTGTGATGGTGCATCAGAAAATTGCTTGTGACCTTCAATTGGCGAATATTTCTGAAGAGTATCGTGATGCGGTTCGACTACTTGGATCAAAATCATTGTCCTTACTGCAGAAGGTTGAAATACTTGCGCAGGCTCAAAGTGACTATGGTAGCTTAGCAGTTGTTTTCGCAATGATTGCAGCCTGTACACCACATTCGGCTGATGTAGAAAGGCTGATAGCTTGTATAACCAGCTCAAGACATCTGATCGTTCCTGTCTATCAAATGAAACTGTTTCGTACAATCTGTACGTTAACCTGAATATGCCTGTTTTAGCCGAGTTTAACCCAAGGCCGGCAGTAGAATACTGGTGGAAGCAACGCTCCCACCGATCTGTGGAACCAAAAAAGGCTAAAGAACAAGAATGGTTTCTGAAAACCTTCAGTGAAGCATCAGAAAAGATGAAAGAAAAAAGAAAGAATGTCTGTGTAAAAAAAAGAACAGTCACAAAGAAAATTTTAAACAATTGTCATAAATATTTGTTGTGTTATTAAAACAATTTACAGTCAGGTAGATGTTGTCATATTTCATGTTGCCATTCTACAGGGTGTCTCAAAAGGGACATCCTTTCAAATTTCATTTAGCCGTAATTCATTGTGGTAATTTGCCCGCTCTTTACTCATTCGTGTCGCATCAGCACATTACTACAATGGGCTATGGCTGATTTGAATTTGAAAGGTTTACTTCTTTGAGACACCCTGCATGTTGTTATTATGTCCATATAAAAGCATAACAATTCAAAGATGACATCACAAGATGACGTCACAGGGTGATGTCAGTGACGTCATTGCTCTGAAGTGTGCAGTATTGAAATTTCCTTAGAATAGGCCCTGGGCGAGTTTCTAATTTGTTTACATCTTTTGCCTCATTAACATACGCATTCTTGTTTCTAATTCATCTACAAAAAATGCATCTGAATAATGAAATGGTTCTGCAAAACGAACTTTGTCTGAAAATATGAGATTGATATGCTGAGTATTCTTTCCGTGATGTGGTTTGAAAAATTGGAAATTTTAGAAAGAATGTATGGGCTCATTATCGTTCTTGCCTCAAGCTGTTTTGAGGTTTTTTGAGCAGCGATTTCTTCTTTGAACCTACACATATAAAGCTGGACCTTCGGTTACTTATTTCATTTGATAAGACTTCTCAAGTTTTAAAGTCAGTTGTTGTTAATCTATGTTCTTTCTCCGACTTAATTTGTATGCTAATAAAGAGGAATGTAAACAATGACGTCAGCAGAAACTCACCTAAGTTTTTAAACCCAAGTTTTAAACACCACTGCCACGAGCAGTAGAAGCTATCAACTAATGATTAAAACGACGTTTTCATCGAGACATTCCACCCCTTCTGTTTAGGCCAGCTGTATGTTGTTGGAAGAATATGTTTAATGGCTAATCCACGAAAATAGCAGGTTGCAATGAATTGATTAATACGTCACTTTCGAAAGTCTTAGTCTTTTGAACAAAAAGCATTTATCATTTCGTATTTTTTACCCGCCATGCTTTCGATAAAATTGTAAGCAGGAACTAAAAAAAGTGAAAGCGAGCGATTAACGGCCATTGCAACGAGCTTTAAAAGCTGAATGTTTTAGTATCATAGATACAGCAAGCAGCAAACTCAACCTCAAATTCAAAGAAGCGTTACACATTAAGTGGATTAAGCCTTTGCTCAATCAACAAGTATACCACGCTAATTTAAACTTATGTCATAAATTTTGTCTCAGCTTCTCTATTCTTTACCATTGTTTTATACCATTCTATTGTTATTCTATTGTTACATATCTCTATTTAACTGTGTCCCAAATCATTAGTAATTACTATTCTGATGATGGCAGTAGATGCTGTCGAAACATGTAAATACATTATGAAATTGAAGACTGTCGTAATTGTGTTGAAAGTTTTATTGCATTTTGTGCTATTTATACCTTTTGGTAATATCAACTAATTACTGAAACCGACGTTTTAATCGAGACATTTCATCCCCTTCTGCGGTTGTAGGTGTCTTGGAAATTATCTTTTTATATATTGAGACGTATATAGGTTTAACTTTGACCTACCCAAACTCCAAACCCTATTCCAAGGCTGACAAAGAAGAAAAAATCCGTATTCACCGCAACCGTTATGAGACCCAGCAACAGCGAAATGCCACCAGCAATGATTTGCAAAACAGAAAGAACCTGCAACGATTTTGGATGGTAGGCCATCGTAATCCGAAGAAAGCTGAAATCCTAAAATTAAAAGTGTGGTGCTACCACTCTTATAAATAACAGAGAATAATTAATGACAAATATCACAAGTACTTAATGAAAGTAAACGTAATAACACAAGTGGGTGGCATGAGTTAGGTATTCATCACTGTCATCAAATACAAGTAGTGTGTTTTTCTTATTATTCAGATATGTTTCTCATATAATTCCTTTTTAATTAATTCTTCAAGAATGCCTTTGTGTTTAGTGATGTTTACTGTTAATACTAAACTTACATAGCACAAATTTGTTTCTCCGCGCAATTTAGTGATTTTTAAAAAAAATATTGTTGTTATGTCTGTTATTTATCCTTTATATGGGTGAATGATTCAAGCGAACTAGAGAAAAAAACTGGAATTCACTTCACTCTATTATATTGAGCAACTTTGCCAAAAGATAAAAATAGATCAACGGAGTAAAATAATTGTTTGAGTACTTGCGGTTCTTTGATTTGTAATGGAATTTAGTTTCTGATGTTTCGAAACCGAGGCATTTATCACCCACGCGTTTGATACCAGAGAATTGTTATAATTTCCCGAGTGTATTTTAAATAGTTGGACACAATCCTATCACAGTTTTTAATCCCCTCTGTTATTATCAGACAAAACAAAATAGTTAAAATCGATTATTTGTGTGTTTACAGGAAAACCTTAGACCTAAGTTCCAGGATGAAGGCGGAGAGAAACGCTATGATAAAGAAAATACGAAAGTGCTGAACTATTTTTAATGCATGGTTGTATAATAATTACTATATTACGTGCGCTCTGATTGGTCAAAGCCCTGGTGTGATTAGAATATGACCACTGATAACCTCAGGAACTGTTACAATTTTTGTTTACCAACCAGTATTTATAGGACTCTTCACTTAGGTGGATCGTTTATTTCAGGGTTGCTCAATATTCAAAATTGATCGTTCTTTTCAAAATTTGTGCGAATGTAGTTTGAGTTCACTACTTAATCGCTAATCGCAACAGTTTTAAATTAAGGTCAAGAATTCCAGATATTGACCTTAATTGAAAACTGTTGCGATCAAATAGTGATTTTTTGGATCTCGTGCCAAAAGTGAAAAATTCTAGATACTGGCTGATAAATAAGTAATATAACGGTTCTCTTACGTCATCAGTGGTCATATCGTAATCACTCCACGATTTTGGACCAATCTAAACGCTCCCAATATATAGCAGTTATTATACAACTACCTAACTACAATACAAGCTCTTCATTTCTATCAGCTGATAGAATGACGATGGCGAAACCCGAGTCATCCTATCAATTGCTGATACAAATTAAGAGCGAGTTTCTAATTGTTTTAGTAGAAATGTCTGGAGTATAGATAGCAGAACTATACGATAATTTTTGATAAACAAAGTTTTAATTTCTTGAAGGAAACGATGTTGACGATAAACAGTTTTCGCGTGCTTATGTGTTCGGCAGTCAGTCGAGTAGAACGTGTTTAAATGAATTCTCCAAATGGATTTTTTTTACCTTAAAACATTTTTACAACATTTGCTGCCTTTGTTTTGTTTTGAATTGCTTTGTTGATTAGAAGCTTGAAATCGTCTTCAAAACTGATTGAAATTCGGAACTGTTGAGCGCCATATTGGATCTCACAGGTACTATCCATCACGTGATAGGTAGCGAGTGCTGTAGCCAATCAGATAACAGCAATTGTGATAGACAGTGACTAGATTTCTACTAATATATAAAAGTACAATTCGTCGTTTTCTCGCTGGAGTCATTTTAAAGCTTAAAAGCTGTAACAGAGAATAACTAACTAAGAGTTAATAATAGGAACAATCGTGCTGGTACATACTGAAATGAACAATGTATAAAATGTGGAATTAACATACAAACAAGCTCTCTTTTATCTCGAATTATAGAGCAACTTACAAGATAGTCAGTATTTTCCAGAACTTAATGAAATTAGATAACTTACGTTCATTAAGTTACAATAAAAAAGTATGAGAAAAACAAGTTTTAAAGTTAGGAGTTGATACGTTACCTCTTAGTTCCGTGTAATCTGATAATTTCTTCAATTATCGGGAACGGAGTTCCAGGACTTGGGGGCAGAATATAAAAAGAATTTTTGCCATATGTTGTAGTTAAGTGGCGGGAGAGGGAAATAATATGCGTTCCCCCCACAGAGTAAGTACATGTTTTAGGTTTGAAGAAACTCCGTAATTCCCATTTTGATTTAAATTGATAATGTTCAATTTTATTGTTATTTCATTTATTTTTAAGAGCGACTTACTGAAAACACCAAAAGCCGGTTGACAAACGCGAAATGTCAAATTATTTTTATTTTGCCTGGAGAAACCCTTTGGCGAATTCCTTTCAGAAATCACAACTAAATTTTCAGTAAAGGCTAAAGCTTTGTTATTTGAGAAATTGCAAGCCGGCGCTTTCAGGCAACTGCTTTATCATATGGAACTGACCTTTTCCCCAGAGCTAAACAGGTACTTTTACAACTAAAATATTCAAAAAGTTAAATATTTAAATTAAGTCCTGATATTTTTGCTCCATTAAATCGCCTACTCGCAGCATTAGTGCAACACTCAAAAACTAGTCAAACATTAGAGGCAAAAAAGCAATTGCAATGTCAAACTTCGTTATAAGTTTTAAACTGAAAGAAAATTTAGTAATAGAATTATATTATCAAAACGTCATCAAATACCGCCTGTTTGCGAATGTCCAGAGTATTTTCGGATGCTTTCACTTTCAGTATAAAACAGTGTAAGTCACGTATGCGACACAAGCAAGTTTGTTACACAAACATTCAGGTTATTGCAAATCTTTATATCTAGGCCTTCCTAAAGCAAACCAAAATGTTGGACAATTTCAAAAGAATAATAAAAATAATTTTCAGGTTTTCGTTATACATATTTTCCAGCCAAGTCCTGGAATTCTCTTTATCAGATTACTCGTATTATGGATGAAACTTATTAATTCATAAATTCAAAACTTTTTTTCTAATACTTTTTACTGTAACTTGATTAACGTAATTTATCTAATTTTATTAAATTATCGGAGATATTCGCTATCTTGTAAGCTACTCTAAAATTCGAGAAAAAGAATTTGTTTGTATGTTGATACTACACTTTCATCGGTACAATTTTATGTATCCACCACAAGCCCGCGCAAGAGATGCGGCGGCGATTAAATAGTTAACTTTATTGCGATATGGATTCAAACTCATATAAGAGTTATTTCCATATATAACAAAAATAGATATAATAGTATTACAGTATATATCGACATGCGAATACAACAATCCATACAGAATAAGTGTGGATAATTTACATTAAATTAATTTGAACTTAAAGTAGTGTATATTTTTTGTATTTTGTAAAAATAAGCACAAGTTAAATTCATAATTGAAATATCTTTCATACTTCTAAAATATAAAAATAGATTGTATTTATCGAATTGCTTGAAATTTATATTAATTTTGTATAGTTTTGTCAGAAATTCAAATTATATGAGACAAGCTGGCCCGGTTGAGTGGGCTAAAACAACAACCTAACTCGGTATATATTCCATGTAATTATTTGTTATGTCCCCTAGGGATATTGCCGGAAATTGATGTAGAATCACAAGCCAAATTTTTACAGAGTTTATATGGATAGCCGGGATATCAGCAGAAAAAACTCAGCCCGTTAAACCGGGCTAGCCGTTCCATATAATCAGGGCGTAAATCTTACGTACAATGTATAACTAATACTGAACATAATATATTTCAATTTCTATTTTACGAGTGGGGCAACTGAACCCATGTGGTGAGGACACTATGCGAACCAGTTGTTTAGTTTTTTACTCAGCATTAATTTACGCTACAAAGCAATTAATTTAGGACAAAGAAAAACACTGTACGTTAAAAATAAAGCGACATATCATATATACATACTATACACACAAACGACTAAATAGCCGATTTTTTAGGTATTTTTTACGCTACCGACCGATCCTACATATTTGTTCGAAAACGACTGTAAACGTAAATATAACTGGGGATGGTCTGATTCAGAAAAGCATCAGTCACGGTTGATTTGGAGGACTCGAATCTCCATCAACCGAAAAGAAACCCCAAACTGCCAAAGGCAATTTAAAACACACATTTTTTATCTGTAAAAGCTCACAGAAGTTTTCCTTATAGTGCTCATAAAAACTGGCCCTATCGAAAGCTAGTGGTCAAAAACAAAGCCAAAAGAAAATTACAGCGATAATTAATATGGATGAGAATGAAAACTAGTGACCACAGTAAATACTAAATGAATTTCAGCCATTGGCACGAGCAGTATTTTTTATTTAAACATTCGCCGGGCGAAACGTCCGTTTTCAAATGAAACGATAAAAACTACTTCTACGTCTACACTTATTAATCCCTAAAACTGGGGTAGCACCAATTGTTTCTTAAAAAATAATACACGATCTGTACCTCGAAAGTTGAGTCCCGCCTTTTCAGGTACCTTCAATCTTCATATGAGAACGAGCCAGAACAGAGTCCAAAGGTTGACAATAGCAAGTCGTGTTAAACTCGAAAAAGTTGACGTTTTGATCGTCACGCTATGATTTAAAACAAGAAGTTAAAAGCGGCCCATCCGAATCTGTCAAACTGCTTCAGTGATGTACTGACTTTAGCCACCTACGACACGAACATGTAAAGTCACAACACGAAAACAAATGAAAAGCACACGATATGATCGATGTTTCGATCAAAGTGACCTGGTGGGCAGCCACGTGACTTCACCAACAGTCAGTTTTCAATAAAGATCGCTATATATTGTTCAAGATAATTTAGGGCTTATTGTTCTCAAAAGAATAAAATTGTCATTTAACATTACATCTTTGTGTCATTGAAATTCTATACACCTCTGTCTTTTGAAGAGGACGCGATATCGTATTTAAAATCTATTTTAAAAATAAGTGTTCAAATGCCGGTAGTGTTCTGATTGGTTCGCGGCAGCTCTTACATCGTCTGACCTTATATGGAAATATTAGTTTCCTGTGTTAGAAGCTCAGTCAGTGTTCACATGATACCGCATCGAGTTTCGATTAAGAATGAACTCGTTTCGGTTTTTTTACTCCCTCTTTAGTGTTTACATGGGTTGAACTTTTGAACTTTCATTCCAGTGTGTGATTCTACCCCCCGGATCGGAATCACATAAACAGTGATCGAAGTCCAATCCTTATCTCGTCTCCAGAGCCTTCGGCAGTTTGGTCAGCGCGGCGCTGCCTAGTGCACGCACACTTTGAGGTACAAATCTAAGATCGTGACCTGAAACGATTCAGGCTCGCCATTTTCAATTCTACCATGTAAACGTAGAATGAACACGCAGTCCATATATTCGCACCACACGATGCGGTATCATGTAATGTACGCACCCTTTGTTTCTTATTGTGACACTGCGAAAAACGGCTAAGGGCCCGGTTATATGGCAGCTAGAGTTTCAGCCCGGTCTCTTTGGCAACTGATGGTAATAAAACTTTTCAGCCTGTTTTGCGTCTTTCGGGCTGGCCTCCTCGCAGACATTTTTTGTATCAGTCCTTCCCAGTTCCCTCCCCCAGAAACATCAGCTTTTACAAATTCCTACGGCGATGATAATTCGTTTATCAACTTTACTTCTAGTTTATATCTACTCGCCGACGCATTGAATAGTTTTTTCAAAAACTATTTACTTAAAGTTTCATTATATTTTTATTTTGTGTTTTCAATTTTAAAACGGATTTAAACAAAGATCGCCGATCGCCCAACGAAGCACAACATTACTATTTCCACATCAAGTTTGTGGACGACTGTGAAATGAAAACTCTGGTAAAATACATATTTATGAACATTTAACTTTACGCTTCATTATATTTTTGTATTGTTTTAATTTTTGTTTTCAAATAATTGTTTTTATGCATTGTGGCGAAAGCCCCGACTTCTAGCTGTTTCCTCTTGGTTGCTTTCAGATGCCTTTTAGTGCTTATTGAATTCCGGTCGCAGCACTTCACTTTCTATTGAAAACTTCTAGTTTAAATCTATTTTCGGCACAATTAGACTGAAACTGAAAACCACGTGGACGCAGTATAGAGGCTGTTTCAGCCCGGGCTGAAATTTCACATGTGATTGCATGCAATATTTCATCCCGCTTTACCAATTCCACAAATATTGTAAGAAATCCCGTAAACAACTTTCTGTTACGTTGGATCCAATTCAAAGGACCAAGTCAGTTAAAAAGTAAAGTATAAATATATATATAAGAAAAAGTGACAAACATTGAAACAACGTTTTTTTTTAGATTTGTTAACTATATATTTGTTTACTATATTTCGACCTGATGAAGACCGGTAGTGGCCGGTCGAAATATAGTTAACAAATCTAAAAAAAACGTTGTCACTTTTTCTTATATATATATTTACCAATTCCAGCCGTAAGTAGCCTCCTCGCTAACGTTTTCTGTGTCAGTCCTTCCCAGTCCCCTCCCCCACAAACGTCAGCTTTTATAAATTCCGGCAAAAATGAAGCTTAAATAATTCAAAACTATGTATTTTTTGTTCTGGCACTTAAAATCCGTGTATGAAGACGAAGAATTGACTCGATTTTTGTCTCGTAGAAACAACTTCTCACGATGGTTAAGCGAAAGATTGCTCGATCAACGCGGTTTGAAGTCCAGTCTTAGATAAATTAAGTGCAGATCTGAACAGAGCTTCACTTCATTTTTCCATGTCGGCTTGCTGCATCTACTCGAATAAGCGCAGCTGCATTTATTTAATTTTTGGCTTTTTTAGTGCGGCGTTTAATTGGGGGCGGCGCTTATTTGAAAACTTTTTAAGGTGAATTTGAGGTGACAGCTCTTTTCTCTCAATAAACATTCAGTTTAGGCAAATTTGCAGTTTGTCCCGTCCCTGAAGTAAAAAAAGGCAACATTAATAACTCAAATACTAAACATTGGCTTTGTCAATTTCAGTGCTCTGGAACTTTGTCACTATATGCCTCAATATTTGCTATAACTATAAGCAAGGAGTTTAAACAGTTCTCTCTTGTTTCAATCATCTCTCAATAAATAGTCTAGCTGTTATCGACCAAAATTGTTCAAATTATTAGCATAAAAGCTTAAAATTCTCAGAGATTGCTATTGGCCCCTAAGGTAACAAATCCAGGTATGGAGTCAAGCTCAGTTCAGCCCTGGAGCCGAGATCTGCGCTTGTCTCAATTTGGCCAACATAGAAACGAGGCTAATGATAAAAACGCCTAAACATTTCGCCCATTCAGTTAACAAAGGTCATTTTGGAAAGGCTAACATGTTTGTTTGTAACATATAAATGCATACTACACACTTTTTGTGCGATCACGTGACTCCGTTAATAAATAACTCTTCTCAAGCTTGGGCACCCTGTGTTGTAAATCGGGATACTCATTTGTAAGATATTTCATCCAATCAGGTGCAATATAAAAGCCGTAAAATCATTTTTCTTAGTTTATAAGAGACAGTAAAAGCCAATTGAGGTTAAAACTGGGGCAAATTACTGCACAGTGCGTCAAATTGGCTAGCATGAGAACGATATTTCATTGACTCTTGTTAGTCTGCTTGCATGGTCATACAAAAGGACTATGAACCTTTCCAACATAGCTCTTCATTGATGGCCCCTGGAGACGTCTTCAGTTCCTGTAGCACTTGTGTTAGCTCAGGGAAAACCTGCCACAGTGGCATTCGCTCTTTTTGCTAGGCTTGCAAAATAATGGCACAGTATCACATCCAGTGAGCTCGTGGAACATGGGTAAGGCTATAAATCTTGACGAGCCCAAACACGCTGCCGAGGCGTGAGCAGGGAAGTGCCGCACATTCTTGAATCTTCCCTAACCCGAATATTATCCATTGCTGGAATGCAGGAATAGCTGCGACCACTGATACAGCTAGGACAACAACATCTGTGTCATTCGGGCTCGAATACTGATAGTGGACGCTGCCTCAGACACATGAACCATAAGACGCATGTCGGCTTCTTCATGGTTACATGGTTCAAGGGTATTCATTGACTGTAACCCGCTCCAAGGTATCTCTGTATGTAAACCACCTAGCATGAATACAATATGATCTTCGTCAAATTCGGGGAGTTCACTGCATCTGTTTGGCCAAGACAAACAATTGCTGATCCAGAGCAACTATACAGGTGTTTCTTAAATTTTTTGATTCATTCATCTGCTAGCCTATATGATAAAAGATTGTGTGTTATATTCTAGGATTTAGGAGGTCCATCTCGTATAAGCCTTGTGGTTTCTTATGGCCCTCCTTGCCGCTTCTATT
>JAOCPT020409404.1:0-13228 GCA_026546935.2 Palythoa grandiflora | reverse complement strand
ATATAGAAAGTATGGAGCTCAGTTGGGAGAATTTACCAACACGTCATTTGTCGTGCTTGGGGCTTAAAGGGTTAATAAAGAACTAAAAACTACCAAAAGTTTTATAACCTAAACTCAAAAATCGTGTTTTGAATAAATTAAAAAAAATACTTTGGGCATAAAAGTAATAAATTGCTGAGTGAGTCAAAAGAATATTTTGTTGAATATGTTTTCATGCTTTATTTACAGTCAAAACCGATTTGGTATGAATAAAACCACGTTAAACTGCACTGCCCTTGGATTCGCTACTGGGTGCAAGTACAGGGGCCCTTCAGAAGAATTCTTCACGTAAGACTTATTCTGCTATTAATTCGTTAACAAAAACGTGATGTTGACAACACGAATGACAGTGATAACGATTACAATTATGGTAATAACACAAGGTCACTAAGTTGGGTTCTGATACACGGTTGTCTGTATCGCACAGTCACTCAAATGGTAAGGTATGCGTGCCCACCACACACTAATCAATAACTGCATTGCGCAGTCATTCTGAAATACGTCTCTAATAATAGTATTAACAGAGCGCGATTACTAAACAAATACGATATATGAAATATGCGGAGAAAAGGAATTCGAAGAGTTCTTTGTCTCTGTATAATTTATATTTAATTTGCTATTTGTTTAGTGGTTGTCCTTTTTAATGATGATGGAAATGATGATGCTGATGGTAATGATAATAATTATCATTACCATCAGCATCATTAATAAGGCTATGGTGGCGACGAAGAAATGGTCATTAATGTTGATCATGATGTTGGTGATTGATAATGATGATTATGTTGATGATGATGATAGGACACTAGTATCGTTGATAAAGATACTGATTGTTATAATTATGTATATGCTTTCATCCAGCCCTCTTAATTGATTCAAAGAAGCCAATTATTACATCAGTTACTTAAGATTATTAGTTTTTGATCGGTAACTCGGTATCAGCGATTAGTGGTAAATCCTTTATAGAACGTTATGTGAAACGTTTTTATAACAGTGGCATATTTTCGCTTGAGTTACTATTAGTTGATTTGTTTTTGCCTACAGTGAGCACATTCTACGAATGAGTGATGATATCGCAGACATGGGTAGTGTCAGCTGGCAAATCACGCTTTGTTTGATCCTCGCTTGGATTCTGGTTTATTTCTGCCTGTTAAAAGGGGTGGCCTCGTCAGGAAAGGTATTGTAGTTATTCCAAAACTAATTTTATTCTTATTTTGCTTACTTATACTTGCTTAATCCTCTTTGCCCCTGTAGGGCATAGGGCATCTACAACGCTTCTCCAGCCATCTCTGTCCTAAGCGGCCCTCTTTGCTTCTCCCCACGAAATTCGGATTTGTTTGAGGTCAGTATCCATCGTTCTCTTCCATGTGGTAACAGGCCTCCCTTTTCTTGTCTTTCGCTGAGATATCCACTCCTGCCTGGGCTTGAGAGGTGGTGTTGTCAGCCGGTTTTTTGAGGATGCGGCCGATCCATTTCCACTTGCATTAGTGGATTGAGATGTTAACTTCTACCTGATTGTTCTGCTGCCAGAGATTACGGTTAGAGGTCTTCTCTTGCCAGTGAATGTTCAACATTTGCCGGAGACAATTGTTCACGAAGACTTGCAGTGAATTATCATTCTTCTTGTTGAGCTTCCAAGTTTCTCATCCGTACGGAAGCACTCTCTTGACATTGCTGTTGAATATCTGCAGCTTGGTCTTCCTTCTCAGTGCCTTGTTCCTCCATATGGGCTTGAGTCTATGGAAGGCGTGCCTGCCTTTCCCAATGCGTTTGCGAATGTTTCATTTGCTCCACAAGGAGGAAACATCTTCAAGCAGGATTTCATTCATTCTGATCTGTACGTTCACGTCACCTATCAGCACTAGAATGTCTCGGTTGGGAGTCTTGTCTTGGGTCCCTTGTGATTCTACGTTTGTTGTGGATGACTGTGGTGTTCTCAATCTTGGATTTGAGTCGTGCACGCATAATCCTCTCGTCCCCTGCTTCCCATTCAAGAGTGCTTCCTTTGCCTTCTTGCTTAACACGAGTTCTTCCATCCCTGAGTGTAGAAGAGTATGGCCACTTGCTAGTGTTGTTGATCCTGAGTCTGTTTATCTCACATCTCTCATCCCTATGATATCCAATCTGTACTTGTCAAGCTCTCTGGCCGTCTGGGCTGCTGTTCCTTGTTCATAGAGTGTTCTTACGTTCTATGTTCCAATCCGTGTTTCATTCTTTAGGGAAAAAGAGCAGTCGAGAAGGATCGCGTCATCAGCTCTCACAGGGATAATTGTTGTAGATCCAGTGTTTGAATTGTTGTTTCAGTTTCTGTAGCATCAGCTTTTCACGTAACCGGGTTGTTGACCGAGCGAACAACTCTTCGCCTTTCATCTCCTTGATTTGGGACCAGGCAATGGCGGACTTCTTATTTAGCACACAGAAAATTGTTTGTCTCGAGTTCTTATTTTAAACTGGTTTTATTTTTAGTTATTTTTTTCCAGTCAAATCTTTAATGTATATTTTGTATTCTAAAGAGGAGGTTAATTTAAGCAGATTTAAGAAAAATTGTTATTGCGTAAATTACGTTCTTCACCCAGGTTGTATATTTCACGGCTACATTTCCGTACGTTGTGCTGGTGATTCTAGTAATACGTGGAGCGACACTGGAAGGTTCGTTGGATGGAGTGACTTTTTACCTCAAGCCAGACTTTTCCAGGCTGACTGACCCGGAGGTAATTATTAGTCACCTATTTGAAAGTCATCACACATTTTTGTCTTTTATTTTTTTCATCTACACTCGTCGAAAAATCGCTTACCTGCTCTTCGCGGGACTCGAACCCACGTCTCCCTGTAAACCAGCAACATAGCAGTTTCATTATCAGTTGAGTTATTAATAATAATAATAATAATAATAATTGATAATGGTGATGGTGATGGTGATGGTGATGGTGATGGTGGTGATGGTGATGGTGATGATGATGGTGATGATGATGATGATGATGATTGTTATTGTTGTTGATGATGATGGTGATGGTGATGATGATGATGATGATGGTGATGATGATGATGATGATGGTGATGATGATGATGATGATGACGTTATTGATAATGATGATGATGATGGCGATGGTGATGATGATGATGGTGATGATGATGATGATGATGATGATGATGATGATGATGATGATGATATGGTGAGGTGACGACAGTGATGACAATGATGATATTAATAATAGTTCTGTTATTGTAGCAACGGACGCAGTTTCCTAATTAAGGCTGATTGTTATCTCCCCACTGAGTTCTTACATGAATCATTACTTAAGTTTTAAATGGTGTTCTAATTACCCGGAAGTTTTACATTTTAAAACCTCGATTAAGATCTAACACAGAGAAAGACAAAAGGGAAAACTGCCAGTAACACAGCCTGCGCTGTAGTCACTCTATACATCCGATTGAACGAGCTTGGGCTGGCTGCAACGCAGGCTAAATGAACACGGCTCTTTAGAAAAGTATCGTTTTTGTTCTGAGGAGTTTTACATCCGGGATTCTTTTGGCTCTTGTGCTCGTTTTACCCGTGCTCCGACTGCATATTTTAAGAGGACTGAGTACGAGCACAAGTTTTAGTACGACGCAAAAATATTACGCAAAATAGCGTCCGTCCGCATTAGATCCAGCAGTTCTCCTACCTCGTTGAGTTTTACAATTTTATCCGAATCCTGCCGAAGATTCCGTGTTTTCCATTGGAAAATTAAATTTTCCGACAGAGTCCGAGTGAATGTATTAGACATACAGGCCTTTCTAGAACAAATTATCATTTCCGAAAATACAGCTTTATCGAACAACTAAACAATGCTTTGTCAATTAATGTATTTATTCAAATAAGTGCCGCGGTGTTTTTAAGGCTCCTTTCACACGTATCCAGGTATTTTGTAAAACGGAGATTTTTTCTCTCTTTTCCAAAAAATCCACATCCACACAAAAAGTTTTCGAATCGTTTTGCCCGTCCACGTGGATACACGAAAACTATTCGAATATGCTCTTTATTGTTACCATATGCTAGTTAGCCGTGAAACAGAATGGAGCCAATATTTGATGTCATCGTTTTCGAAAAGCTCTGTCCACGCGGATCAGATAAAAACTATATAGGCTTTAAATGTTTAAAAAAATACGGTTTCAGTCCCCCAAAACACCCTTACCTGAGAACGAATAGTGAGCTGCCTTAGTGTAGAAATATCCGCGTACAATCCTCCACTAATACTATAGTACTTAGCATGCTAAATACGATGGTGATGGCCCACAAATTAAAGTGATTTATGGACTATGGTACTCAAGATTGATTTTCAAGAGTGGTTGTGTCAACAAGAAACTTGATGCTGAAACTCGCCGGAAAGAATCAGCTCCAATTTGCTTTACTCGGCCTTGTTTCGATAACACAAACTGCAATCGGTTTAACAGCCTAATATACGATTTGTTAGACACGGCGCGGAAAAGATAAGGAAAGACGCCTTAAGAATTGTTCTTTTGAAATGTTTGGTGTGTCTATACGTTAAAGTGAGTCACACTAAAACGGCTGCGAAGGAGTCTATACAATAAATGGCTTCATGAACGTTTGCTCTGGACTGTGTGTGCCTGTAGAACATCTTGCAATTTATCATCAGTTCAGAAATGGAAAATTCTTTGCACAGAAAAAGCCAATGCGTAATCTTCTTATAATGACAACGCACACGTATAGAATAACAAGTCAGCTGCTGGTCGGCTCAAGGAATTGTTGAATATTTCAAAGCGTTAATAAATTGGATTATAGTGCACCCAGAAGTTGCCGGCAGTCACATGGTTAGGTTCTGAAAACATGCTTAACGACGAATTGGGAGTTACCGAAAACAGAAATCGCAAGAACATGCATGAGTGCTTTTAGGACGCGCTTCAGTAAGAGCGGCTGTTGAATATTATTGTAAGTAAAAGAAATAAAATAAGAATTTAAATTAAAAAAGAGCGGTTTTTCGTAAATATCAAAAACATGGTGACGCTCTTCAAAATTTTCAAATATCTTTTTATTTTAAACAAATAACTTCTTTGGTGAATTACCTTGGAAAACAGCATTGAAATTTTGTTAAGTATTCTGAATCTTTAGAAATCTTGAAAAAATGAAAATTCGCCATTTTGCTGTCCCGTCACCTGTAAAACGGGAGGAAAATACAACCTTTCATTTATTGCAGTGGATCATGCAAGATTATCTGACAACGTGCTTTGATGGAATGGAGCCATTTTCAAGGCCACAAAACTCTTTTGAACAAACATAATTCTGATAGAAAAAGTGTACATTCTTCAAAAAAGTATAACCTTTACTTACTCAGAGGACGAATAGGATCTTGTTCACGTGCTGTTGATGTAATTGACAATTTTTTAAGGAAAATCAGGCGGTCTTTTGCCTATCGCGTAAGGTTTGGTTTTGCAAAAGTATAGCTCACATTTTTGCATCTAGGCGGCGTAATATTGCGCGACACGCTTGATATTTTTACACATCAAATTGAAAACGTTCTGTTTTATACCAATATTTTCTAATCGAATTATGTCTATCAGTAGATTTTTGAGACTCTTGAGATGGTTTAAATTTTGTCATTCGTTCAAGAGCTAAATATATCTCACTTGTGTTCACCAGTTAGGTTCAGCTGTCAACAGCTTTTGAAAAACAAATTATAGTGCTTTGATTTCTGTCAAAGGCTTGTCAGATACCCGGTATGATTTGGTATAAGAATGATAAGAACGTTTTTCAGATCAATAAACCTTTAATCCATCAGTTCTATTGAGCAGAGTCAAAATATTTGCTAGGTGCAAAAAAATTAGTATTTAGTTCATTTTTAAATTGGCTGATTTGTACCAATTTTGGATATATTCAAACATGGTTCCAGTCTAAGAAAAAAATATCAATAGTGCAGGTATTCTGTAATAGGAAATTCACTTGTTTATATGCATCAAAATCTAACTAAGTTGGACCTTTCTAAACATCGTAAAACGTTTTTTTTTTTTGCAACAGCCGAATCTATTTTTTGTGTTACAAGAAAAAACACACAGTAAATGTATTTTTTGTGGGGGATGCCCGGTAGGACCTGTTACCAAGTAACTTAACCAACAAACAGCATTGTTACTATTAGCCTTTCGTTTGCATCTCATGTAAATATTTGCAAAGCTTGTAAAATTGTATAAAGTCACCTAATTTCATTCTCCTTTAACAAGTTCTTAACAATATAACACAAACAGCGGTGATAAACATTTTAAAAACATGCATTTTATGAACTTAACGTTTCGTGTGCTAGTCAACATACCTGACATACATTTTCAAAAGTGTAACCGTTATAATTTTTTATGAAAGCTATTTATACTAGTAATATACTATATAATATGGTTTATTCAAGAGCTACAGCCAGCACTGAATGTCAATGTTAGCAGTGAAAAGCTGTTACTTTATCAGTTAAGCTTTTCAATTGTGTCACTTTATTGACAGTTTTCAATTTGTACTGCAGATATTTTCTGTCCAGTTTCCAGAACCCCATATTATACAGTATAAATAGCTTTTCATAAAAAAATTAACGGTTACACTTTTGAAAAAGTATGTTGACTAGCAAACGAAACGTTACGTTCATACAATACATGTTTTTAAAATGTTTATCACTGCTGTTTGTGTTATATTTTTAATTATATAGCAGGCTGGTAACCTCCAGTACTGACCAAACTGTTACATTTTAACTGTCCAATTAATTATTAATTGGATCGGTTTTTCCGAAGACTTTCATGTCCAGAGCATTTAACTTTAATTTGTTTTACCACTGTCTTTAATGCTATGCGACATTTTGATTTTCTTTTTGGTTTGGTGCTTAACTTTGGACTGCCGTCAATTAAAACTTCGTTGTTTATGGCGAATCTTTGTCTACATTATTGCTTCATTTGCATTCGTGTCTCTCTTTCTGATTGAGATACAAAATGAGAAGTTCTGTTTATTAAAAGAGCTTTCCAAAATAAATCTCTACCAAAAAATGAGACTGATTTGTTAAATGTTTCCGTGATGCGTTTTTATATAAATAGTGGAAATTTTACAAAGAATGTTAAGAAGTCATTTTCGGTTTTTCCACTCAGTTGTTCTGCGTTTACCTGAACACCCGATATACTCTTTGAAACTGCAGGCATGTATAGATAGACAGATTTTGATCGCTAACCTAACTTTCTTTGTCTTACTCAGGTTTTAAACGCAATTCCTTTTTATTTCGGTTCTTTCTTCATATAAAGTTGTATACGAATGAAGCATGCAGAATGTACATGATATCAGTCAGGGCTCCTTCGGCCCCCGTGAGCGTAAATTTGAATTATTTCAACGTTCCGTAAATTTGAATGATTTCAACGTTCCCTAAATTTGGATAATTTCAACGTTACGTAAATTTGAATGATTTCAACGTTCCCTAAATTTGGATAATTTCAACGTTCCGTAAATTTGGATGATTTAACGTTCCATCCATGGCGCGGGAACCCATGGCAAAACAGTTAGTTAATATACGTCATTGAACAAAGGTGAGCCGGGTCAAGATAGCTGGATATTGGCCAAGTCCTTTTTTTGCGTTATTATTGACCTCGACTTTGTCTCGGTCCATGAAAATGCAAAAACAGAACGAGGCCAGTACCCAGCCATCTTGACCGAACAAGCTTGTTCAATAAAGGATTTATTATATGACCAAAGAACTTCACTTTGCTACTGTTTTCCGTAAGACAAAAACGTTTCCATGTCTTCATATCACTTTGCGTTTTAATTTTTGTATTTGTTTGTTTTGGTTGACGAATAAATTTACGAAACTCATCTATGTTTCTTTCTTTTGACTGACCTCTTCCCCTTTTTGCGACTCCATTGCCCAAAACTCAATGTGTGATTCCGCTTCACGCATTTTTTTTGCTTCTGAGAACAAAACGGGCAATCCCGAGCGGGCAAAATGGGCCTATCTTGCCCGCTCGTGTAACCAGTCAGAACACAGAATTCGCTTCATCTTGCCCGCTTAGCGAGCCTGCCATATAATAAGAGAAAATAAAAAGACAACGTAATCATAGAGAATTAGCGACAACCTATAAAAGCGGAGCTTTGAATTTCCTGTGGTATGATCACGCGGCACGGATGGATGGATGAACTGAATGGATTTACCGTTTTTTCTAGAACACGCAGTGCTTCGCGGGAGCTCCGTTACTAATTTAGTGCAAAAGTCGGGGTCCATTGATTAATTACCCACATCATTGTAGGTTTGTGCTGTTTCGCCAGTGTCGAAAAATGCGGTCTGTTGAGCTATGGCACAATCAAAGTGATGGCAGTCTTAATCCAACTGTAGATACAGAAAAAGATTAAAGTCGCTTGGAAATGGAATGCCTGATGGTAAAAAATTCGCTTCATAAATGGTTTGAAATTCAAATGTTTTCTGCTAAAAGATGTTTAGATTCCATTACTGCTTAAAACGTTTGAGGCCCTTATTCTGTAAATACTAATCAAAGATGCTTTGTGATAAATTGAGATTTGCCGAAAGAAAATAGTTTCTTTATCATATTCTGCGCATATTTTCCGACAAAACGTGTACGAAAGACGTCCTATGGCTATAGACCCATGTACTAAGATCAAACGCCTTAACCGCGATAATTCATAAACTATAAAGTGTACACGGTTTTTTTAATAAGAACCGGTAAATTTTGCCGAGGCTCATTGTTCTTAATTTTTTGGTGATTTCAGCCTCAATTTGTTCTTAATTTGTTACGGTTTTTAATAAGAAAAAACAAAATAAAACAAGGCAATGGAAAATAAAACACCTTGCGCCACACATGTAAGAGGCGAACTACCTTCATTGTTTGTGGAGCAGTCTTTACGGTGAAATTTGTTAATGTCTTATCGCTATGTTTTAGTCAATTTTCTACCACAAAAACTTTCCTAACTATCAAACCTCAGCCTGAACTTGTTCTAAAATTGTTCTTAAATTTTGGTAAATTTGAGCCTCGTTGTTCTTATAAAGTTGTTCTTATAAAAAAAAGCGTGCAATCGGTTTGATACTAAATTTCAGAATAACCAAATTCTTTCATTGAGTTTTAACGGACACAAAATAAACTTTTTTGTGTGACTTTCATTTCCAATGTTTTGTTGGAATGTCTAGTATATCGAAATAGCACGGATCTTTTTTATTGCATGTGTATAGATTTAAAGGCATACTAAAAAGGTCAAAACAGGCGAAACTAAAATTTTGAGACTCCATGTCCAATATATAAACTAAGCCTGATACACTTTTCGTTTTTTAAAAAATCAGTAACTTGCGGTTAAGTCTGCGTGTATACATGAATTAACAGGACGCATTTGCTGATGCCGGTTTCTAATAGACAAGGAATGGATGAATGATATGAATGATAAAAAAAGTCGTTTTTAGGCAGGAAAGAACTTGACAACTTATTTAGCATATATGTCAAAAGCCTAGCTTGCGAATAAGCTGGCTGCTGTCGCTAGCTTTTAAGAATATATTTGTTTGTTGTCGCGTTAGATAAAACCATTAAACTCAGAAACCTGACATATTTGGTGAAAGATGATTTATCTTAGTTTTTAAAGAAATTAGGATATCATTTTTAAAATTTATTTATAACTTAAATATAACTTGTAATCGTCAAATCTTTCCTTACCTTTATACTTTTCTCTTCCTATTCTCAGTCAGCACAACGGTTAAATGTTTTTGCCACGTGTTAAACTTCCTCTTTATAAAACAACGTGTTGAAAACGAATTAAATTTGACAATTTAATTACTAATTGAACTCAATAATCGTTTTGTTTGAAACCGCGAAGGAAGACGTGTGACAGAAGCATTAAATCAAAATTGTTATTATTGATGGAGAAAAGCCGTAAATTTGTTTCCCAAACATTTCACACGGGTATCCTGGAGTGTCAGAATTGAAACTGAAGTTTGATTTTCAATAATTATAAAACATTGGCTGCTTTAAAAGGAAAACTAACAGTGAGTCATAAATTAAATTTGTGTTTTTTTTGTCGCTATTCATTCTTAAAAGCGTTTGTTTATGGGTTTAGAAGATTATTTCGGACAATAATTCCCACGCAAATATATATTTCTACCCACCTCTTCCTTTTTATTGATTTGATCAACGATATATGGTTGTTTACGAGTAATTCTAACAACTTTTACGCTTTCTAAGACGTTCTGACCCGATTTTATTCTAAATACGTAAACGGATGTTTTCGTGTTCTGTAACGATCAACGGCAAAGTAAACTGAGAAGCGATTGTGACTTAAACGTTAAGTATTTAGTGATCGCAAGTTAAATATATTAACCGACAGTTTTGCTGCAGTCGTCAGCCAAAGTGGAAACTTTGAAATGTGCGCTATTAGCAGTGTGAAATTCAAAGGAACGAGTTTTTACCCTGTTGAATGACGGAATCCCTTGCAGAAGGAAGGAATTTGTTCTCTCAAGTGACACCCACGTAAAATCAATCTCGGAGAAGTCCACAGGTTTCTCAGTTGATAACAGTATTTTGTTCATTTGTTAAAAACACTAAAATGCAAATTCGACAATAAGAAAGTAACACCAGGATTTTTGAGTATAAAATTGTCTATAATTACTCTACATCAATAATAAACTCTAATCAGGAAAAGATGGAAATCGCTTGTCGAATGAGACCGCGGCATTGCATACATTATTGTAAGTCAAACTTAGAAGATAAACAACTCGCCAATTAATTACCGCCAAGTCTTTTTTGTTTTGTTTTGTTTTTTCCCATAGGCAATGACAAAAAAGCAGGAAAGAAAGACGGCCGATTTATATTTAGTGTGAACAAACTGTAGTTACTAAATGGTCTTAGTGGCGCGTAAGTATTTTTTTTCTTAACCGACACTCAGTTTACGGCAATATAGTTGTGTAAAAATAAGTGTTTAAACATGTGCGTTAGGCTATTAGAATTCAAAAGAACTACACTTTTGATCTTGTATAGTAGGAAATTCGTTTCTGAAGAAGGAAAGTTGTTCTCAAGTGACACCCACGTATAAATTCAATCAAGTACGCAGCAGTTCCCAGGTTTTTCAGACAAAAATAGAAAGCAATAGAAGATTTTCGGCATTACCTGAAATTATAACCGGAATATGCGGATTTCTCAACAAATATGCTATAGTTACATTTGCCAGTTCGGTGATACTTCAGCCCACAATTTGTCCTGTTGTTCAGTATAGTTTTGTTTTCTTGATTCATTAGACAGCGAAATTTATGTCATTCTGCGTGGCTTGTTATATATTATTACAAGTTTTTCAATCGCTAGTTTTTCTCTTTTTTGATGAAACAACACAGTAACACTTAGTCTTAGTACGATTCATTCAGAATGTTGATATCTTTACCTACATCTCTTCACGCATTTGGTGTTTTTTTTCTTGTTGTTTTTCGTGTTTATGACTTAAAAAGTCTAAGGTCATTATGAAACAAAACAAAACAGTTAAAATGAATGTGGGCTGATGTTTGAGGTCGTAAATGCTTGTTTGCGAGAAACTTGAATTCATCTGAGTATTTGAAAGGTTGACTTACGCCTCTTTTCGAAATAGGCAATAAATAAGATTTTATCGAGTGATTTATTACGGGGAACGAAGAAAGCAATAATAAAGGCCTTTTCCTGAATAATTTTTTTCCCCGACAGTTTTACTCTTGGCTCGAGTATTATACTTTCATTATTTAGTGCCCCATAGTTTAGAGCGAATCCAGTCTATGTTCCCTTCTAAAACTAGCAACGCCACGAAAACATTGCGAGAGAAGCTGCAGAAATATTTCGAGAAAAGTTGTAGTGTGTATCATGTATGTCGCAACTTGCTTCGCAATAATGTCGCCATTTTGTGGCACAAGAAAAATTGAGTTGTGTAACCGCGCCTTTAACAGCACCGATAGTGACCTGGTAACTTTACCCGGTCATTATTCAGGAACAAAAACAGAGATGGCAGGGGGGGGGGGGGGTTGTCAGGGATGTATTTTGTTATGACGAAATAATTGCAGTCAATTATAAACTTAAAGTGACCCGGTAAGTCGCGCGTTTAACTCGCACAAAAAAGTGTAAAACTGAAAATGAATGCGTTGCGTCAGAAGATAAATGATTTGAATGCCAAACTGGACGATGCGGAGAGACGAGGGCAAGACACGAAGCAGGAGCTACAGAATGCACTCGAAAGAGTTGCAGACACACAAGAAAAAGCGTTGCACGTGAAGCAGCAGATCAAACGCGCAGAATCCGAGCTAAAGAAAGTTCTGCTACAAGTCGAGAATCAAGAAAAGCGAATGAAGTTTAATGAGGAGCGTCTCCAGAAAGAAGAACTCCTTTTCGAGGTTTGTACCTTTAATTTTTTTTAAAAAAAGATTAAGTTTTGAAGTTGAACTGAAGACTGATGCAACAGCACTTGTGCGCACGCGCGCGAGCAAGGATTTTTAAGCGAACATCATCAAATTAAATTTATTCAAATCAACTAGTCAATTCCGCTTTGTAAATAGCCAACTGTCTGTTACCACTCGAGTTCTTAAAGGTTTCTTTTATTTTGTGTTATGCTTGAAAATACTAGCTCTGATACGGGTAAACTAAAACTTCAAACTATGAATTAAGGTGGTTCAGTTTTCCTGTTCTATACATTTCATTAAAATGGCGTTGCGCGGGTTTACATTACAAACGGTGTTTTACTACTTAGATAAAAATTTTGCGATAAATTAAACAAACAGAACAACCTGCTACGGGTTGACTTTGTCCAAACAAACAAACAAACAAACTTACACTAATACAACCGTTAAATCTACATGTCGGTAGTTATGAACGCTAAATAACAAACAACAAGGTTTTGACTAGGACACTGCGGCAGCCCAAAACCAAAGCTCAAACGGAAAAAAATATAAACTGTCACGAAGCAACAAAACCGGTGGTAAATTGAGGACAGACCTGGCGAATTTGAACGTTCATTGTGGCGATTACCGCCCATCGTCTGTCCTACTCCGACAGCAAGTTTCACTGATCACAGTGAGTGGCTAATGAAAAATGCCGGTATCTAAAAAGTCTGAAGATCACTAATTTGCTTCATTTTTGTCAAGGTACATTATATGATATCGATTCAAGATTTTGACCATCCATAGAATCGTTGTTATCCCCTTCTCACAAGAAAACTGTCGTGTGTGTACCCCCCTAACCCCCC
>JAOCPT020408719.1:0-13233 GCA_026546935.2 Palythoa grandiflora | reverse complement strand
CGGTCCCTTTTTTTAGCGAGTCTTTAATTTCGCGATATTTTTAAAATCGCGAAAATCGCGAAAATAAGTGATAATAAGATAAGTAATGTTTTGCGTTAACCCTGCTCTAAAACATTTTTATTGAAACAACGCGTTGATGACTCAGGAGGAATAGGCATGCTAAAATAATTTTATATACTTTATATGCGTTAAAGTGTCAATAAAGGAAGGAGTATACGTTTGTTGTTGTATTATTTGTTGTCAGTAGGGGATTGTGACAGTATAAGATTAAAACTTCAAGTCTGAAAGTCATGATTTTTTATGTACGCTTTCAGGAGGGTGGGGTGGGGGCTCATAAGAAGCGTACGTCTTGTACACTTGTGAAAATGTCGAAAATTATATGTGAGACCTTAGCGGTTGTTCTAAATTGTCGAAAATCTTTACCCGAAATTAATGTGTTCCATTTGAATCGGACGAGAATTTCCAAAATGCTCGTTAAATGGAATGCCCCCCTAGTCACTATCTATATCGCAAATGCTGTAATCTGATTGGCTACCGTACCGTACTCGCTACCGTTTGGCGGACAGATGGTGTCTGTGAAATGCTAACAAACAACCCAATATGGTGTCCGTACTTCATTCTGAAGACGGTTTGAAGCTTCTAATTAACTGAAAGCAGTTCCAGTGAAAACAAAGTTGCCGGCCCTACGCCAAAATGACGGCGATTTTAATATTCTTTTGTCTACATTCAAAATTCGCCCCACTAGCTCGTCCCTGTGTTAAACTTTCAAAAGAATATGTTACCTCAAACGAGGCTAGTAGGCACAATTTGAATGTAGAAAAAAGAACATTAAAATCGCCACCATTTGGCATAAGGTCTATGGCGTAATTATTTTTAATGGTACGAAAAAAACAATTTGAAGTATCAATTTAACAAGTTTCACTCGACAGACAGTCGACCACGAGAAAACTGCTTCCTCGATATTCATAATTTGTACCATTGTTTGATCGTTCTTTTGTTTCTTGTCCAGAGATTTCTACTTAAGCCGATAGCCATTTCCATCCCGTTTTCTAATTGCTGAATCTGTCATGTGATTGGGTCGGGCCTGTTATTAGATTTAGAGGGATTTCAGCTGACCATATGTTTACAAACAAAAAAACAAAGAGGAATTACGTGATATATGACCTCAAAGAGCAACCTTTTGTCTTTTGTCAATGTTAATTACTGAATCACTTTTAAAATTGGCAAAAGCTTTTAAATGAACAAAGGACATAAAACAGCACTCTGGCAACTATGCTCAAACTTTTAATAAAGCAACGAATGATAAATGAGAAAGACATGAAGATCGAGAGATACTTCCTTCATTTGTTACACGCTGAATAGAACACTAGAAACTTGAGTTGGAACGGAACAAACAGCACTTTGCCATAGCCGTATTCCTTTTTAGAACTATTCAATTTGTGTAAATACCTATTGCGACATTCAAAGTATGTACATTGTACAACACAATGAACACAATGAAGTTAAAAAAATAAATAAGCTTACAAAAACGTACGTACTTTCCGAATCGGAAGTCCACAAATTGTAAAAAACCGATAAAAAATTTCCTCGTCAAAAAAAATGTTTCGACGTAAAACTTATTTATCTGCTTTTCTGTAATCGTGTGCAATGATTTTTTCGTCCAATGGTATTTTTACTTTCAGTTTCTGCCCTAAAATTTTATTCAGCGCTCTTAATGCATATCTCGTAATGACCCTTTCGGCATTCTCTGAAGAAAATAAATTGCAAGAAACTTTCTGGCTTTTAACTGTATAATTTTTAATAAACCAGTTCTCCAAGGCGGAAGGAGGTGGCGAAAGGTGGTAAAATTTTGATGATAAACTGGGATATTTTTTTGGTCTAATCGCAAGTTGCAGTCATAAATCCGGATAAAGATTTTTTGTTGTATCATTCACATAAACTGTTAAATGTATTATAAGGCAAACACTTACCAGTCTTACTTGCGTTATGTATGTAAGGTGAAAGCATAACGCTTGTGGGATATACCGGGATGTGGGCTTGGAAAGAAAAACTCACAAACTCAGCACATGCCTGGCAGTGGTAACTTGCAGTCATTATACTTGAGTCCTATGGCCACATGGGTATAGCGGGCATTACACCTTTATCTACCTGTAAACAGAGTGAGCCTGAGTATTAGCAGCCTTGGACAGCTGTTTGGTCTTATTAGGCCTCGTCAACATGAAACAGCAAACAAACAGGCTCAGATACGCGTACGCAGAACTTGTGAGTTTTATACCTGCGCTATGATTGTTTGATTTTGCGCAATCTGTTATTTTTAGGAGTGCATGAGCACAAACAGCCGAAACCCTAACATACATTTTCCCAAAACTGCAAATCGCGAAGCCCTTAACACCGCATGCATATACCGCAGATTTAAAAAAATCCCAAAAAAACTACAAGAAACATTTCATCAAATGTACAAAAAATTCTTTTGCCCACAATTATTTTTTTTATATCACAACTTATTTTTATTTTGTAACAGCGGAGTTAATTTCGACTGAATGGTTGTCGAATCGACTTTGGTCTTTGGACTGTGTTAGAAATTAATTTTTTCACTTGAATCAATTTTTAATCCCATGATGCATTGTATGCTCCACTACCGATGCCATGCTGTTTTCCTTTTCTTCCCGGTGTAATGTAACGAAGAAACGTTTTAAGAGAGCAGAATGAAAGAAGGCTGCAATTTTTTATGCAGAACCTGCGAGGAGTCCTTAATTGGCCTTTTTGTTGCTCTATAAGATATTGAGCGAACAAAGGAATTTGTGGAACCGAACATGTCATCGATTCAGTATGAAGCATACAACACTGACGCTAGCGTAAACTGATATTTTCCCATCCCATACAAGCTGCCGGACCACATCTCTACTTTCCTATGCAAGGCCCTTTGACCATATAGTAAGCCAATGTTTCTTTAATTGTCCTTTTGGCGATGTCCACAACTTCTGATAAATACGTTTTTTGAAATACACTTATTTAAAAATGTAGCGATGCAATTAAAGTTCAAATTAAACGAAGAAGAGATTTAAAACGATATCTAACTGATATACGAGTAATTTGAATAAAATTTGAATATATTATATAAAAGGCTAAACATTTTACATGTGAATAAAGATAAAAATTTGGTATTTGCATGAAGAATTAAATATAGAAATAAAAGATTAAGCTAGGGTCCTAATAAAGAAGCTCATCCAAGGGTCCTATATACAACTGAAAAGAAGCCCATCCACGGGTCCTAAAAAAGTAGTCCATTCACAGGTCCTAAAAAAGAGGCTCATCCAAGAGTCCTAGAAAAGAAGCCCATTCGCGAGTTATAAAAAAGAAGCCCATCCAGAAACTTGTACAAAAATGAGGCTCATCAAAGGGTCCTAAAAAATTACAGAAACCCATCCACGGGCCTTAAAAAAGAAGCCCATACAGTTGTCCTAAAAAAGAAGCCCATACAGGGGTCCTAAACAAAGCCCAATCAACGAAGACGGGGAAGGAAGGGAGGGGGACTGGGGTTGGCTGGGGCCCCCAACTTTTCAATGTGCTCCGCAATCCTTAACATTGAAGACAATTGTTCATAAAATCAAAATACAGCTATGTATTGCCGCTAGAGCAATATATATTCACGCAAAGCCATTGCCCCTAATAGAATCTAATAACGGAACAATGCCATCGTCTAATGGAATATTTACCTTCAGATATTAAAAAATTGCCGGCTTATTTATCATAAACTACATCAATTTTCGTGATTCAGTAGTTTAGATAAATTAACAATTCTTTTAATCTCGAAACCTAATAGACATATTTTTATGTACTGCAAGTTTTCATTTCTTCAAAGCTTTGTGTCCGCATCCGTACGGAATCTGACAACGAATTTCCGGACACGACCCCTGATGGTTTTATCCTATTATTGTAAAAAGGAAGGGCAGAATTTTTTCTGTTTTTTTGTCGATTGTATGCACTCTGTGAGTATTGCTCATAGTTTCTGCGGTGCGATAATTTGCAATTTTTGTATCTGTTTCCTTGCGTCAAGTTATTTTCGAAGTGAAGTCCTTGTTTCAAAGGGCAAGAAAGTAAAATATGTATTCTTTTCTCTCGGTTTGTGCCTTCCTGAAGATCCATAAACCTGATGATTTGTGTTTTTCGTCGTCCATGTTGGTTTCATAGAAAGAGACTTTGTTTTAACAGAGTCTTTGACTGCAGGAAGAGTAAATATCCGAGATCTTGAAGTTGGATCCAGTTTAAAACTTACTTCTTTAATTGGCGAATGGAAAGTCGATAAACTTGGTTTCTTAGGTCTGCCTCTTGCAAAATCTGGGGTGCATGAAATCTTGCGGGCGCCGCGAATCAAGCTTTTTTTCCCTTGTTTTGATACTTTGCTTGTCACATGATTGTCTTTGATCTCATTATCTTGTAGGTCATCAAGTATGGTTCTGTACTCGTCAGAACACGAGGATATACCTGCCTGAGAGAGCCTCCTCAAATATTGCTTTCTCAATTTTGGTAGGTTTTTCTTCACAACATCTGAGAACTTTTTTGAATTTCCTTCTTCTTTTTTGGCTGGTCCGCCAGTCGTCTCATTCTTTTCTACTGAGGAGTAGCTCTTATCATAAAAGGATTTAATGCCATCCATTTCGTTTTGTTGCTCTTTAGTGGTTGTTGATATTTTTTTTCTTCCAAATCGTTTGCGCTCTTCACAAGTAATGATAAAACTTTTACCTGCTTGACTCGACTTCCGTAGTGTCCGATTTTCCATTGCTGATTGGTTGTTCTAAAAGTGTTTTTGTCTGCGATCAGCAGTATTGTAATTACAAGTGTTTTTGCCGGTGTCAGTTCTTCAAAGAGTACTTATACTCTCTTGTGGTGAACTTTGAACTGGTTAACGCCGGATAGTTTCGCAAGTGTTTGTGGAGGCAAATTAACAGGTTGCTCACCTAATCCTAATCCTTAATAACATCTTTTTCAATGAGGCACGTACTTGAAAACGGAAAGAAGCCGAACGATTTTCACACTGTTGTATATACAAGTGCATTATTTACTAAGAAGTAGTTTGATTCTTGGCACCTAGGGAACGATGTATTTTCTTAAAATTAACTTGGTATAGCGCGGTCGCAACGAAGAATAAAGTAACTTTGAAATCTTTACTGAAAGCGAAAAGGAAATTGGAAACTAAAATTGATGCCGCTACTTTCTGAGGAGTGTTCTAGAATTCTCTTTACTTTAGACTTTTGAAGTTATAGCAAACAATGTTTGGCGCTTGTGTAAACACATATCGAATTAAGAAATATTAAATTTCGTACAGTTGTGCCGCCATATTGACAAAGAGATAAAATGGCGGAACTCGGCCCTAATTTGCACTTTCCGACTGAAAACGCAGAAGCTAGGTTGGTCTTTGTATCCGCCTTTTGGAGACACATACCGTTACATCAATCATGTAAATTTTAAATGCTAACTCGGCTTTTATTCAGCAGTTGTTTGGCAGTGGACCGTTTGGTTTCAACTTGATAACACATCACGTTTGTTTCGAAACACTGAAAAAAATTTCGTTTATGTTAACAAAAGATACTATACGGATTAACTAAACATGTTTTTCTCTTTCAGGCTTTATGAAGTTAATATACTAAACACAATAAATCGGTATTAACTAATAAATCTTCAACTGTTTACAGCTTTTTTCTTAAAACTGTAAACACTATAGTAATCCTACTCAGTTAAACTGGACCTTTAAGCCTGTTCAAAACTAAAGTTGTGAAATAAATCGCGGTATTTAAAACGTCATACCAATCTACAATTTAGTTCTTTCCACGTATTGCCGACAGTTCGTAAGACTATTATACATTCTTTTAAATTATCAATCTGAAGAAAGTTACCAAAAGTGCAGCCGAAACGTAAGTCAGTTTCTTGTAATGGTAATGAGGTAATTGAACTGAGTGGAATTTTCTGGTCAAAATTGTTGTAAATTTTTTCAACACTGTACCTGTTTATTTGACAGTGATACAATTTGTTTTGACCCAGTGTAACTTGCAAAAAATGAGTCCCGCAATTACTTTAATTAAGCTATGTTTTCCCTTTTTCTGTATTACAATTAGTTTTTATTTAGTGGCAGCTGAATCAATTTCGGATGGGCTCTCGGATTTACCTTAGATTGGTTATCGAATTAACTTTGAACGGTGTCAAAAATTAATTTTTGATCCCATGATGCATTGCACGCTCAACTTCTTGCCGCCACTTTTATTTATCAAATCCTTAATTGAAAATTAAATGAAAAGCGCCGGTAAGACACGTACCGAAACAACTGTTTTTTAATCCGTGTTTCTGCTTCCTACATTCTATAGCTTGGTTTAGTATAGAATTTTGGGGTAAATCTAGTTGTTAGCATTACTAAGCTTTACTTGTGATAAAACTATTCTTTTAAAATTTGTCCTAATCCAGGGTCAAGTTAATCGCGGCTTTGAGGAACGTACTGGGCCCAGCAGTTCCAGTTAGAATTTCATTATCTTCTGAATATCAGAAAGTCGCAAATGCTGTAGAAAACCAACAGGCAGCCGACAGATCAAAGATCAGTCAATTGCAACCCCCACCTCGGGGAAAGGGGGGGGGGGGGAATATGTGGAAGATTTTTTTCCACTTTGGCAACCCGATTCGCCCACATGGCCACAGGGTCGGAGTTATTCCTTATATCGTCCCCCATCTCGGGCTGTGGGGCTCGTGTAGGGATTTGGGACGACCAACTCGCACTTAGGTCAACGACTATTGCACAATAACCTGGACACCCTATAACTAAGGGATCCATGACATTTCTCAGGCCGCCTTTTTTGGAGTTTTTCTGCGGACTGTTTGAAGATAAGACAATCTGTTATTTCTGCGCTTTAGATCTGTCCAATGGTGTTGAGATTTTTCTTTTTTCATAAACAAAGAAGTCGTGGGAAAACGTGATTGTCATATTTGGATGTGTTGTTTTACTCTTATTGACATCTTTCCTTATATAATTGCGATATTGTACTCAATCTGTTCAAAATGTAGTGAACCTTGAACCTTCAAAGAGAATCATGCACATTTGAATAATGGCTGTCCTATCTCCTTGCAATTGTCCATATATTTGATTCTGTTTGTTGTTGTTGTCATTCCGCTGGTTGCTTTAATTTACAGTCCAATATTTGATGTTTTTGTGCCAGTGTGAGAATTGTATGTTTAAAATCTGTCATTACTGTAATCCCAGTTCACTTTATTAAAAATTATAAAGAGTTTTGAAAACATTGATCCATAGGGAAGAGGCTCTGTCTCCTAAGTTTGGCATTAAAGACAAACCAGTTAAAGAACATATGTCAATGGTGCGACCAGCAGTCGAATATGCATCACCCACATGGATCCCTTACCGACAGGGATGTCTCAAAATTGACGGGCACTGGTATATAAAAGAACGCTGTACGCTTTGTAACCAACAACTACGATCCTTACAGCAGTTCTTCCGGCCTTGTATCCTCGCTCAACTGGACCCAACCCTTGAAAACCGACGCCTCTTGACACAAGCTCCAATGTTCTACGTCAAAGAAAATCCCCGTCCTACAAAAAGCAATCCTCACAAGTACAGTCAACTGCAGAGTAACCCACTTACTTTCACTAACTCCTTCTTCCCTCGATCAGAACAAACATGGAACTTGTTACCTGCTTCTGTTGTGTCCGCCACAAGCCTAAACCAATTTAAGTCCACTGCCTCTGCGCTCTAGCTCTGTATTAAGAACATCAGAGGGCCACACCATCTTAGGCGACTGTAAACATCATCCTGACCCCACCTTAGACATTAGCTAGCTAAAATTAGGGGAACTTTATTTAGGAATTTAAAAATATTTTGAGCATTCAACGGTGTCGTGATTCAAAATCAGTCTCAATATGATGTAAAAGTAATATATGAAAGGCAAAGCCGGATACTGTGTCTGTGAAATAACTTGTCAGTGAACCAATCAGTGATCAGGTGCACGGACAAAGTCAGAATTTGCAGTCGCAGACAGCTGTTTGGTCCTGATTGTGACTTGTCAGTGCCACGTAGCGAGGAAAATAAATACAACTGAACGAATTCTACTGTATTTATTACGCTCAAAAACTGTAACTCAATCCCAAGTCCGAACACTCCAAACTCAAACCATCAGTACACGCAATACTTGCGTGCTGACAAGTGACCAAGGGAAAAAGAAGGAATGTATCATATCCGTTAACCCTTTAAGTCCCAAGCACGACAAATGACGTGTTGGTAAATTCTCCCAACTGAGCACCATACATTCTATATAAGCGGTTTGGGAGAATTTGGCTTTTCAACTTCCACAGATTTTTCCACTTGATCAATACCTTATTTCTCATTACTAGTTGTATCATTTTCTTTGAGATATATAAGGAGAAGTTAGATGTTGATAAATTGCCTGGGGCTGAAAGGGTTAACTGACCATCCGATAAGTCTACGGTTTGAGAAAAAATGAAACTGTAGTTGGGAACATGGCTAAACGATGAGAAATTAAAAGGCATTACTCGATATGATGGTATACGCTTTTTTTAAAGGGACCAGTAAATTTTGCCGATGCTCATTGTTCTTAATTTTTTGGCAATTTCAGCCTCAATTTGTTCTTAATTTGTTCGTATCTCTGTGAGCGTTTATTATTGAAGAAAAATCAACTAGGAAAATTAATAAAAAGCCTTGCGCCACACATGTATTGTACGGCTGAATTTAGAGGCGAACTACCTTTTTTGTTTGTTGAGCAGTCTTTACAGTGAATCTTTTTATGTTTTATGCTGTATCGTTAAGTTTTAGTCAATTTCCTAGCACGAAAACTTCCCTAGTTATCAAGCGTCAGCCTGAGCTTGTACAATTTTGGCAAGTTTGAGCAACGTTGTTCAGTTATTAAATAAAAAAAGCGTGTATACGACTCTCCAGGACAAGTAAAGAGTCGATGCTAGGCCGACTAGGATTATTTATGCCTCGCGCCTCTGTTCGCGTTGCCGGCCCTCGTTGCCCATTTTGACCCAGACTCCCACTCGAATGTATGTCAGCTGGACCTTTTCATCCGGGAATGTGATTTTTAGAAATTTTCCCGCCACTTTCTTCACGTGAGGAAAGACGATCTTGGGAAGAAGCAAGCCGCACAACGGTCTGTGAAAATGGATGTGGCAGATCGCACAACTGGTCAACTTCACGTTCGTGATGATGTTGCAGAGCGATGTCAAAAGCTTTTTCAGGACTTCCTTGAAGAGTAAGTAGCAAGAAGTGTGGATCAGATTTTGAAATTCGCGAGGAAAATCTTAGCTTGTAGGCATCGTGGTCATGTCATGTATCCTTGTAGAATATAATTTATCTGAAATTATCGACGCATTTAGGCCTTCTTTTCTTCTGACTAAGTTCATAACAATGAAAACATAATTCAAATCGTTCGTATTGGGAAGATCTACACTAGCTTTTTCACTATAAGAAAATAATTTACAAATATAGTTTTCCGGTGTTTTGGCAAGCAATGTTTTTAATTTATGCAAGTTTTGATTAAAACCGTTTACAGTTTCAATGCTCTGTTACCTTCAGTATCTATTTTAATACACGTTCCTAAAACCAAACCTAATTCTTAAACAACTTCTTTAACGGTTTCTGTGTAATCTTTGCTAACCCTAAAAATGCGTGGACGAGCAAAATTAGCTGTATTAGACGGGTTTGTCACCTTCTGATTCAGATCGGGTTTTGCAGCTTGATTTGCAGAGCGAAATATAAACTAACATGAGAGCAATTTGCAGTAGGTAAATTTTGATTCATTATAGTGTAAAAGTTATTCTACAACTTAGTTCTCAGAGTTCTTCATATACCATATAAATGGACTTTATTTCAACAACAACAAAATATGCAAAATGTAGATAACATTACAAACTTTTAACTATGAAAAAATGAAATGAGAATAAAGCATTGTCTTGTCTTATTCGAGGCAGCGTGGTAATATATCTGCCTTCTAATCACAAAGCCGCGGGCTCAAACTCCGGCTCAGCCGAGTGTTGAACATTTGTGTGACCTTCTTTTCTGCCGAAGTTGACTTAGCTGTCCATTCTCCCGAGGTCGGTAAAATGAGTACCAGCTTCTGCTGAGGGCTAACCTGCGATTGATCAGTGTTCCATCCAGGGGGAGTCAATTTTCATCTGCTCAAAACTATAGAAACTGGAGATAAGTACCGGCTCCAATGAGCCACTTTGGCTCGTAAAGGATTTTAGCTTAGCTTGTCTTATTCACTCCCAAAATTCAGTCTGATAAATGTATCCTAATTTCAACCATAATTGATTTGTATGTGCTATGGAATTGTAGTTAAAATGCTATTGTGTTTAAATTTTAGATTCCAGGTTGATGGTGAGGTGAAGTATCTTACAGATGCTCAAGAACTTATCAGGCCAGAGAGAAATACTTTAACAGTCAGTTACCAGGATGTTGAGACTTTCAATGGTCAACTAGCAACCTTAATTCAAGAAGAATATTATAGGTAATTTTATATTTCATTTATAGTTGTATATAATAATGTCATCACTTACTCCGACGAAGTTCTATAGTCCAAAACATCAGTTTTTTTCTTTCTTTTACGGTGTTAAACTTACATTTATCAAACTTTTAATAATTATTAGTTAGTCATTGAACTTTTTGCGACAATTCCAGTGGCATTAAAACTTGTTGCACACTGTTATTGGGTGTAAGTTTCAGTAAAAATTTCAATGTGTAATAACAGCTTTAGGAGAAGTTAGACGTTGATGAATTGCCTTGAGTTGAAAGGGGTAAAACAGGGTGATAAAAGATTATTTAATGATCCGTTATTTGGTCAAAAATAAGTCTATGATCTATTATTGGCTGCATATGTGGTCGGTTTTTGGATCAAAAATAAGCTGTATTCCGTTATTGCCTTAAAACTAAGTTCATGATTCATAATTCCAAAATACCAAAAATCTCTTATTGTGATCCATTACAGCATTCAGAATAAGACTGTGATTTGTTATCTGGGACCCCCCTTTATCACCCAGGTAACAAAGGATCTACAATTTAAATTCCCTAAGTACTGCAAGATTCCCTGTTTTACTCAAAGAATGTATTGAGGACCCTACACTTGCAAAACTTGCAGTGCTTGCCATTTGAAATAAACACTTTACAGCGATTCATTAATTTTGTTCACAGGGTGTTTCCATACTTATGCCGAGCAGTCAGAAACTTTGCAAGAGACCGAGGACAGGTTCCAACAAATAAAGAATTTTACATCAGTTTTGTTGATGTTCCAACCAGACACAAGTGAGTTGAAGATTGGTTTTCTATGAAGTCCTATTAAATAACTGTTATTGAATTATTTATCAGCAGAGTTGTATTATGTTTTGTTTTATATTTTTCTTTCTCAATTTGTTTTTAGCTATTATTAAAGGAAGGATGCCATTATTGTAGATAAATCCAAAGGTTTTTCTCTTGGCAATCTGGTTTTTCTTCTACCACAAAATCATCATTCATGCCAAGGTTATCAAAGACATTTAGGCATCATTCACACAATGCCGGATAGGTTTTGATGTCGGTATGATTGTTATTCCGCTCTGTTGTGATCATGGAGTGGAACCAAATTTGCGCAACTCATTTGCACTTGTTTCTATTAGTATAGAATCTTCCCTTGTGGTTAGTGAATGGTTCATATTAATTAAGGTCGTGCTCTATTGGAACCAACCAATTTTGGTTGGTTGGGTTGGTTGGGTTTTTTCTGTTCTATTAGGAAAAAACCGTTTTTGGTTGGTTTGGTTGATCAACCATTTCAACCAGCTCAAATGCTGGTTGAAATAGTTGAAATGGTGGGCAGCAACCACTGACTTGATATATGTACTGGGTTGTAAACAAACAAAAAATGGATCTCTCAAAACAGACTGGTAACGACTATACCCAGTGCTAACCGCGTCATCAACCGAAAAAGGTTGAAAACACGTTTTATTGGGATTTTCAACCAAACCAACTAAAACCAGTTTGGGTTGAAATGGTTGGACCCAATAGAACACGACCTAAGTGTTGGTATTGTTTTATCTGCTATTGTTATTGATCATAATGTTGTTTAGAATTGAGAGTTGCGAAAAGTTATAAAGTCCTGAATAGCCCTGTTTATTTGTGAAACAGGTAACAAAGAATTTTGTTCTACTTTAGAGTTCGAGAACTGACCAGTCAGAAGATAGGATCCTTATTGCGGATTAGTGGTCAGGTGGTGCGAACACACCCAGTACATCCCGAGCTGGTTACTGGGACATTCATCTGTTTGGACTGCCAGACAGTTATAAAAGATGTCGAGCAGCAGTTTAAATATACACAAGTAAGTCATATATTGAGTACTTCACTGGTACAGCTTTGGCCCTGTGATGACATGTCACCATCTTTATGCTAAAGTTGACTCAGCTTTCCATCTTTAATAGGTTAGTAAAATGAGTACTACCTTCTGCCTTGGGCTAAATAACCTACAAGTGATTAGTGTCTGGGGAGTAATTGACTCTCATCTACTTAACACTACAGAAACCTGAGATTAGTGCCTGTTACAATGGGCCACTAAGGTGAATTTAGGATTTAGCATAAGTCCTAGACTTTTCTCATAAGAAGCAAAAACGTTTTGAGAATTTTGGCTCTCATGTTAAAAATTTTGGCTTAAATGTTAAAATGTTAAAATGTTTTCAACCATGTGGTCATCTTCAGTAAATGCTAGAATTAGCATATGTGACCCTCCATAGGAAAACCAGGCTTATCGATATAAAAATTTATGTGAAACCCGGTTTCAAAAGCGTCTCAAAAGCGTTTTCTAAGGGTTTTAAACCCTTGAAACCGGGTTTGCAAAGGGTTTAAAAAATGTTTCAAAAGGGTTTTGCAAGTGTTTCTAAAGGGTTTTGAAGGTGTTTTCAGAGGGTTTCAAAGAGTTTGAAAAGGGTTTTCTAAGAGTTTTGTAAGGGTTTCACAGAGTTTGAAAAGAGTTTTCAAAGGGTTTCACAAGGGTTTCAAAGGGTTTTAAAAGAGTTTCGAAGGGCTTCACAAGCGTTTTAAAAGCGTTTCAAAAGAGTTTTCAAAGGTTGTTCAAAGGTTTTCATTATCGTCCACAGATAATTCTTAACTTGTAAAATTTCCGCGCAGTCATCAACGTTAACTGAAACAGTCAAATAAATCCAATGTTTTATTACGTCATGAAGTGGGGAAAATTTCTTTAT
>JAOCPT020407980.1:0-13233 GCA_026546935.2 Palythoa grandiflora | reverse complement strand
TTACAAATTATTTGATTTCCACCAACTACATAGTTCACAGAATAGTAGCCCAAGTAAACGCCCAAATGGCGTCTTGTCTCTTTTCTTACTCACGCGAGAGAAAGAATTTGAGTTAAACAACAGTCTGATAAAGTATTTTTCCCTTTAAAATTGAAAAGTTAACTGGACGAAAAGCTGAATGTATGGCCAATCCAACTATAACTTTAGAAAATATTAGGAAAACATTCAAAAAATAATGCTCCATCAACAGTTGGGGGCAAAGTGTATGATGCTACAGCTGCTATAGCTTTTCATTATCCGAGCGAAACGTTGTCGTCTCATCATGGAACCCGGACACTAAGTATCGTGGACAAGTGTCAATCTACACCAAAGATGGTTAGTTTGTACGCAGCGTTCAGCTGGATACAGGTAAAGAGCCATGGTTATCCTGGCTTGTTACAAATCGCTGGAAACTGCATACAATTACAGAGTCATGGTTATCCGGTTATCCGATATTACGGGCTGACCGTGATCGTTGCTGTTACAAAACATAGGGTACACAAAGTTCACATAATGATTCCAACTACAAACAACCTACATGACCTGCACGAGTTAAGCCAGCATACTGCAAAGCTTTGTCACCCAGGTAAACACCAAATATTGCAATCCCGAACAATGAAATTATCTTCACTTATGAATATATATTTTTTCTTTTTCAATTTCGTCGATATCTCCATATTATTAAAATTTCGTGTTCCGAAATATTTTTGAACAGATAAACTCTCCATTCTATCAGAAATCATATCTTTTTGAAGTGTCCTATACTCCAAAAGTTTTTTGGACATATATCTTGTGTCCCGGAAACGGATGAAATTATGTGGGTCTCTTCTCTAGGTACATTAATATTCGAACATTATATGTTTCGATGATAAGTGACGAACACCTGTCCAAATAGATCGAATGTTATTTTACATTCAAATTGCAGCAGAACCCTTGAAAAAGCAGGTGAAAAATGATCGCTCCTGGATCACTTCAAGAGGGAAGGTATATATATATATTTTATTTTAAAATATCTCTTTAGATATTTTCCCTTTTTACTTCTTCTTTTTACCAGACATCAGAAGCAAAAGATATGCTACGTCAAGTCCTTTCTTTTTTAGTATTTTATACATAATCGTCTCAAGCTGCTAGCGATGTTATAATTATTAGATTAAGATACTTCAAGCATGTATTCTAAGTAAACATTAGGTCGACTATAATCTCCGTTTTCTGTAGTATTAAGAAGATGAGACTCGTTGACTCCTTTTCAATTAACGGGATGCTAATCCATCGCAGGTTAGCCCCGAGCAGCAGGTAATCATTCAAACACGGAGTCTTTAAGGTATTCTATGCTGAGACTTAAGGACCTACGTTGAGTTAACAATTTTCGCGTTAAGATTCAGGGACGCTAACTGCTAGCTCTGAAGCACAGTCTCTGTTTGCCTGCCACATGGCCTATTCCGGCTTAAAATCACCAAAACTGCCCTAGCGGAGCATTGATCTTAGTTTTGGAGTCAAGATCCTTGCGAAGTTAGTTAAAAAAATGGTAGTACAATAAATATTCGCTTGGTTAAATGAATGCAAATATAACATTTATTTATGAAAAGACGAAACACACAACTTTAAATTAAGCCTAAATCGTAGCAACTTTAAATTAAGCCTAAAACCTCATTTTTCGCTCGAAATTGCCTTTTTTCATTGAGAAATGAATTTATGTCAAGTATAGTTTATGGATAATGAGATCAAATAAACGTATAAATTAGTAAAATTACTATCCAAGCTTGTCATTTCTGCTCTAGGTAAAATCTAATTTTGAGTATATAGATACGAATTTCAATTTTTGTGTTGTGCTGAGATACAGTTTTTGGGTTGTCTGCGTTGTGTACATATGTCAATTTCTACGCAGATGATCATAGCGACAAAATGAGGAATTAAAAGTTCCGTTTCTCCGAACTTTAACACTGGACAAAGTATCGTCGGCATCGCATGGTAGCTATTTTTTCCTAAACTATAAACTCGAAGGTGTTTGAGTTTTAATTAATTTTTACTGTACATGATAACCGATGAATAATTGATTTTCATTCACCTGCCCGATGAGGTAAAACAGTTTTGTGAATTGTGTGTATACATACATTACAATGGGACTCGCTAGTTTCTTGTTGGACTGGTGAATGAGTTGGTGTGCTAAGTGGGATTCATTACCATTGCAATGGGACTCGCCAGTTTTTTTGTTGGATCGGTGAGTTAATTGGTGTGCTAAGTGGGATTCAATACCATTGGAATGTGACTCGCTAGTTTCCTATTGGAAGTAGAGTGAATTGGTGTGCTAAGTGGGATTCAATACCATTGCAATGGGACTCGCCAGTTTTTTTGTTGGATCGGTGAGTTAATTGGTGTGCTAAGTGGGATTCATTGCCATTGGAACGGAACTCGCTATTTTCTTGTTGGATATGCGAGTAAATTGATGTGCTAAGTGGGATTCAATACCATTGCAATGGGACTCGCTAGTTTCCGATTGGAAGTAGAGTGAATTGGTGTGCTAAGTGGGATTCATTGCCATTGGAACGGAACTCGCTATTTTCTTGTTGGATTTGCGAGTGAATTGGTGTGCTAAGTGGGATTCAATACCATTGCAATGGGACTTACTAGTTTCTTGTTGGTCTGGTGAGTTAATTGATGTGCTAAGTGGGATTCAATACCATTGTAATGGGACTTGCTAGTTTCTTGTTGGATCGGTGAGTGAGTTGGTGTGCTAAGTGGGATTTATTACCATTGCAATGGGACTCGCTAGTTTCTTGTTGGACTGGTGAGTAAGTTGGTGTGCTAAGTTGGATTCATACCATTGCGATGGGACTCGCTAGTTCTTTTATTTGACTGGTGAGTGAGTTTGTATGCAAAAAGAGTTTCATTACCTTTGAAATGGGACTTGCTAGTTTCTTGTCTGACTGTTGAGTGAGTTGGTATGCAAAAAGAGATTCATTACCATTGCAACGGGACTCGCTAGCTTCTTGTTGACAAATGCTTTGAACATCACGTTCTTCAGGGGTTGCACCACAAATAAGGATATCATCAGCTATTAATATAATATTGGGAATGTTTCCATAAGCTGGGTGTAATACTTGTAACCTCGAAATCAACCAATCTTGTAAAAAGAATCTTGGTACTCCTCTAGCACACTCCATTTGACAGTGTTTCTTGTTCTTTGGACTTTGAAGAGATTGGTGCGTGTTTCTTTTGTACCTGTATTTGTGAGTTCCTGAATGTTAACGGTTATCATTTCGAGTTCTTGTGCCTGTTGACAACCAATCATTGATGGGTGTTGTGGGGCCTCAACTATTTCAAAATCAGTGGTAATAGACTTGCCTTCGTTTGTTACTTTCAGGCTTAAGGTTTCGTGTTTGCCTCGAACTTTTCGAATACTGGTTTAAGCTTGAGCTTATCATCCTAAGTTGCCCATGTGGTAGTGTTATAAATTGCTAGGCCTTTGTAAACGGTCCGCAGCATAAGTAATTGTATTTTTCAGTCTTTTTATTTGTCCGTGAGTGGTCGTTTGAATTTAAGCTCGCACTTCTGTTTGAAAAGTTATTTGTATAAATCAATTGGACGAGTCAAGTCCATTGACGGGGATTTAGATTTCTCTGCCTTTTTTGGAGAGTATCTCCCTTTTGACACCATGATGTAAACTTTATTGCTATTATTACTCGACACAAGACATGGCTAATAGGGCTGCCATCTTTTCTATCACATCACATGTGAGTCGTCGTAGGCCTACACGGGTAGCTATTCACATGCATGTCGTGACAGCCAACCATTTTGAAACAACAACTAGAATATCTGTTTTCGACCTCGAATCACTCCTTTCTCTAATACCAACTTGTCTTTTTTTAAAACGTTTTGATTATAATGACCTGTACAGAATTATAAAAGATTTGTACTTAGGCAAATTCCTTTTTTTTTCATGTTGATGAACAGGTGGCCCACATCAGGATGCAAACTCCTTGTCTAGGAAAAGAACACTGTCTGCAACTGCTCAAAGCAGCAGCCAAGAGGAAGTATTTCCTGAGTTTAAAAAAAAAGCGAGAAGACCCCGACAAACTGCAGGAAACCAAAAACACCGCAGCTTGCAGTTCTTCCACCGGAAATGAAAATGCAATACGTTCATTCCTGCACCAAGCGTTCGAATGCAAGATCTGTTTAGGCGTTGCTCAATTGCCGGCGGCAGCCTGCCGAAAATGCAAGAACGTTATTGGATGCATATCGTGTGTGGAGAATTGGTATGCCAGACGGAGGCCCGGAATGTGCCCCATTTGCCGTGAAAATGGAGAGTATGCACTTGTGCCAGTGATCAGGGAAATTCAGCAACTGTTGAAACCGTTTAAGAACGAAAAGGACGAAGAGTAGGCACCAAACGTGCATGGTTCTCGATATCAACTTCATTCTCGAACTCTGGACTGTCCATTCATCGGCCGTCCATGATATTATTACGACACATAAATAATTAACTTTAGTTTTTGAAATAATTTACGTAATTTTATCAACTTTTGCATTAACCTTGATTACTTCGAAAACAGAACTACTTCTGTAGTATTAGTTTTAATCTCAAGGTTCACAAAGGGAAGATCTTTCAGCTCTAGTGCCGTGAGAAAACTTAGTTTTCAGACTAATTTTTAATTAGAGACTTGAGAACCTTTTGGAATTAGTCTTTTCGCAAAGAAACACAGGAAACTATGAATAGCTAGATTTTGAGAAATGTAAGCATTGACTAAGAGTAGTCTTAACTTCAATAACAGTCGTGACTTTATGCTAAGTAATCACAAACACTGATTGCTATATTTTAACTAAAAAACATTTGAGTGAAATCGTAGCTTACTTGTTCTTTAGACTAGCAAACGCTGTAGAATGGTTTTAAAAATAGAGATAGATGACCAAACACAGAATTTGTGTAATTTTTTACGGTTGAATTATAACAATTCTGTTGTTGAAAAAGTACATTAACCTAGTCCAGTCAGCTAATGATAAGAATCCGATATTACGAGAAAAGCTCGCGTAGTTTTATGACTTAATTTCTCAAAACAGTCTGGAAAAACTGCGTAGAGTGAATACAGCAAACGGACAAAGCGAACAGCTAGAGTGAATAGCTAGAGCTGCAGAGAGCAAATGAAGTGGAGGGTATACCAAGTACTGGAATGGTAATGATATTTTCAAATGATATGTGGGCAATTTGTAATGTTTTAATTAAGTTAAATATTTAAACACTTCGTTAAATTTGCGTCTTCTATTCGCCAATTAAGTTGGAAAATTTAAAATTCTTATAGTTATCAAAAGGGTGTTAAAAAGCTTATACTGAATTAAACGAAAATTTTTGATCTATTAAATAATCTGATCAGATTTAATTGGTGTTGTAAAACGCAATTGCAAGTAAAATAAGGGAATACCATGTGAAAAAAAAATGAATCATACTCGCTGTAAAATTTGAAAACTTTTGATCTTAATAAAACTTTTAAAGAAACATTTTCAGTCTCTTCGATCATCATCAGGTTGTGTTTACATCCACATTCACCACCCCTACAAGTGCAATTTTTCAGTAGTTATAAAGAACACGCAAAAATGATCAAGTGGATCTATCAAGTGATTTAACCCAACCTTACCCCCCCCCACGTAGTTTTTGTTTCATATCTTTTGAATGATTTATCTCTAAAAGCTGAAGTTTTCTAATTTTTCCTAAAATTTTATTTGGAATCTTTTGGTATCAAGTTTGGATTGACACGTTAACGCTCGTTATCATGGTAACAGCTATTTCAGATACCATGTTCGCACGGTTTGATCCGAGAGCGCCAAAAATACTCGGGCACAGACCATATTCAATAATGGCGGCAATTTTAGTATTTATTCTTCTGTCTAAATTCAAATTAGCCCCACCAGCCTAACTAGGTAGTTTTGGGTAATATGATATTTTAAAGGTTTAACTCGAGAACGAGGCTGGCAGGGCTAATATGAATGTAGACAAAAGAATATTATTAAAATCGTCGCCATTTTTGAAAATGTTCTATATATGTTAGGGTTAAATTTTACTGTAGTTTCCAGATTGCAGGTAGTCTGGTTTGGTAATGCTCGATATTCTTGCAGAATATTTTGAAAAAAGTTTGGCGGTCGCAGCTTCGCAGGTAAAAGTGCTCGCAAAAAGTGTGATCGCTTTATGCTGCTCTTCAAATGGAAAAGACGTAATAAATTAATTAAACGACTGTAAAAGGAAAATGTGTATGCGATATAATTATGATATTAACTAATCTGTGATTACTACTAGTCATGATAATAATATAGTTGCGCCGAGTGCAAAGCGTTCATTTGAGCATTCAACTGTGGGGTGACTCAAAATGCCTCGATATGATGCTAGCCTTAGAATGACTCTCCAGGACGAGCAAAGCCGACTTAGCCTGCTCGCAGAAGTTTTTTGTGTCGGTCCTTTCCAGTTCCCTCCTGGAAAGAAGTGTAGATTCTGGTATAAATGACAATTTCGCTGGAGTAAAATTTTAAAGAAATCATTTTGACTCAGATCTCTTGTGGTATGTATTTAATAAAAAAATTATTCCATTCACGTCTTGTTGGATATGATACGCGCGTTCGTGGAATAATTGTTAAATATATACTAGTTATGCAACGCTTTCTCGTGAGATACCGGTGGAATATGCTACGCGTGACTTATATTTTCCGTACACACACTGGCCTTTAGGCGAGTGTGTATACGAAGAAAATAAAAGTGACAAGTGGTATTTTCCGCGGTATCTTACAAGAAAGCGTTGTATAACAAATTTATCCCATGCCGACATCTTCGAAATTTATGTGAAAATTGCCGGAGATTTATGAAAATCTTTGCATTCTCTTGAAACATTCGGAAACGGTTTAAATGTGTTTCTAAGGCATTTTTACGATTTTTTAAGAATTTTCGGAAAATTTTCAGAAGTGTTCGATAATCTTTGGAAATTTTTTGAAAATCTTCAAAAATAGTTAGAAAACGTTTCTAAAGCATTTCAGTTAGGAATTCGAAATTTTCGGAAAATTTTCGGAAATCTTTAGAAGTGTTCGGAAATCTTCGGAAAACTTTATAAATGGTTTAAACCGTTTTAAACGCATTTTGGAGATTTTCAAAGCTTTTTGGAAAATCTTCGGAAGTGTTTGGAAATGACCGGAATTATTCTGAAAATTTCGTAAGAGTTGTAATCTTAACTAAAAAGTTACTAATTAGACTTGAGTTCATATTATAGAATATAGTTGTGTAGTGGAAGTAATGACGGGAAAGTCGAGTGGAATACTACCCGTTGCATACCGCAGAATATGCAATGGTAATCCTGGCCTCTGATTGGCTGTATTTTTCCAGGTATGGGATAAAATATAATATACTTATAATAAACTAACATAATCAACCGGCTATGACCCTGCAACGATTGTTGAATAATTTATGATCTTAAATTTAACATTGGTACACTTGGTAAATACGCTACCTTATATGCTGAACGTCCGTTTTCGATTCTAGATAGCCCAAACGTTTCATCTGATTTTTTCCTATACATTTTAGTTCTAGCGTCTGCACAAACTTTCTTCATATTAGCTTTATCTTGAACTTATGCTTCAGCTGTGTTTTTTAAAATACAACTTTTGACTGCTCTTTGTAATTCATTCATAAGAAGAAAATAGGATTTTCAACTTTGTAAACGCTCCATTGAATATAGTTCTGCAGTTTACTTACACGCATTTCTCAAACCAGTTTACTCCATTTATCCTATCTGTTTACTTACCAAGAGCTACAATGGCAAACAGCAGCAACATAACGCCACAGGGTAAGGGAAAAGCTGCCTGTACATACTGTAGGTAAGTCCTCCATGACACGTGACCAAGTGATCTGTCTTCTTCTGACATCACCAGAGAACTAAACTCCTCTGATTCCTGCACTGATGTCTGGTCATAGCTATCGTGACTTTCAAAGCAATGTAAATTCTTATTGCTCCCACTTAAAATAGCACTATTATTTTTGACATCACAGCCTATTTCTTTGTTAAGAACTCGTCCATCATCTAAACTGATGACTTTGTCACAGTGTTTCTGATATTGCTGATGATGAGTGACAAGAAGACGAATTCGATTCCTGAGGAGTCCGCAGATTGCGTTTTCAAAGATACGTCTTCCAACCTTAGCATCCACTGCACTCAGAGGGTCGTCCAACAGATAAATATTGGAATCAGAATATACCGCGCGTGCTAAACCAACACGTGACCGCTGACCGCCACTCAAAACAACGCCGTGTTCGCCGACAATTGTCATATCACCATTCGGGAGCATTTTAAGGTCACTTTCAAGCTCACAATTTCTGATAACCGTTCGATATCTCCTGGAATCGAAAGGCTGGTGAAAAACAATGTTGTCTTTCAGTGTTCCAGAAAAGACCCAGGGTATTTGGGGTACATAAGCAACCGTGCCTTTCTGATTGATTGTTCCACCAATCACCGGCAATTCTCCTAAAATGGCATTTAATAAGGATGACTTGCCACTTCCCACCGGACCACTAATCAATACAAGGTCCGTTTTACAGGCTGTGAAACTGACATCTGAGAGAACGAGAGTCTTGTCGTCATAGGAACAGGAAACATTGTGAAGATCTACAAAGGTATTCAACTTCTCGCTGTCTTTTCCAGTACAAGTTTTGATTTTTGAATGTAAAATATCTTGTTTCAGTCCTTGATAGTTTGCTCCATTAGTGTTCAAAAGATACTCTTCTATTCTGAGTAACGATGTTCTACATTCTGCAACGTGTGCAGCACCATAAGGCAGGTACATGAATAGGCCAGGTTTTAATGCTGTTGTGGTTGTTAGCACGAGAAAGATGCTAACAGGCGTTAACACGTAACCAGACAGAAGCAAGGCCATCAGTATTACAAAGGCCAGCACCATGCGACCCACCCCAGCAAATAAAGTTTCATATGTGGAAGTTATCAGGTTTATCTTGCCAAGGACGTTATTTTCCTTCCTATAAAAACAAATACCATAAGTCATAATACCAAAAATGTGTCACAACGTCAGTAGATTTTCTTGTTGATGAAAAAATATCCAATGCTATTCATCATAATATAAACGGTGTTAACTCTAACGCACCAAAGCAAAAATATTATATGAAATAAGATGTCATACCAACCTTCGCGTGTTAAATACAAATTCTTTGTAAGGTTCTTCCCAGCTGTACATCTTGACAGTTCGAATTCCGCTGATGATTTCTCTTGTAAGCGTCACTCGTTTATCGGTGAAAGAAGCCGCTTTTCTGCGTAACCTTGCTCTTAATTCAGCAATGAAAAGCTGAAGCACTATGGACCCTACAATCATTAAAGCACCAATAGAGGCTGGCCACCCTGTGAGCCAGCACAGGACTCCCATTGCTAAAGCAGACTCAAACGGAACCATTAGACACGTGGGTAACTCTTCCATGGCCTTCTTAAATCGTTGCACATCATTTGACACCAAATTCATCAGATTTCCTGAACCACTTCTTTGAAGCTCACTCAGAGGCAACTGAAGAACCTTTAAAATAAAAAGTTTAAATTAGTTATTTTAATGGCACGGTTTCGTAAAAGAAAAAGCTTAACCTGGGGGATATGGTATTTTTCTAAATTACAGGAAAATGTGACTTGCATTTCTTGTGTTTTCAATACACTCGACTTTTATTTTTGGTTTGTAACGGATGCTTTATTTGGGATTAGCTGGTTCCCCAAACTAAAATTTAGAGGTTTTATTTGGGATTAGCTCTGGTAGTCCCTTCTCTAGACCTGGCTGTAGTTTCTGTTGGTAGAGTACAGCTGGTTCCCTAAACTACAGTTTCGAGGTTTTATTTTGGCTAAGCTCTGGTAGAACCCTACTCTGGACCTAGCTGTAGTTTCTGTTGGTAGAGTACAGCTGGTTCCCTAAACTACAGTTTCGAGGTGTTATTTGGGCTTAGCTCTGACGGTAGTCTCTACTCTAAACCTGGCTGTAGTTTCTGTTGGTAGAATACAGCTGGTTCCCTAAACAACAGTTACGAGGTTTTGTTTGGGCTTAGCTCTGGTAGTCCCTACTCTAAACCTGGCTGTAGTTCCTGTTGGTAGAGTATAGCTGGTTCTGCAAACTACAATTCCCAACATCTACTACAGCCTTAGTCAAGGCAGGGACCGCATATTACTTCTAGCCGCAAGGTGTGCGACAAAAGAGAGCGAAAACTAAAATTCATTTTAACTTATTAAGTTGCAAACAAAGACCAATATGTTAAGGACAAAACAGACGTTATATGAAGCTGTAAAACAAGAGACGTTGATTGACTATAGAAATATAAACGCGCAGTGTGAAAGAAACGGAATCAAAATGTTCAAACATAGAAATTTATATTGTGACGTTTTATGTATCTCCATTAATACTTCCAAATCTAGAAATTCTATCAGTAGCTCTATTTGTTTATTTAGTTTTATATCTACATGGAAATATTTTAAGCTTCTCTTGGCTATTGCTTTAGAGTGTTATTATCGTTTGAATTACTGCAGTCTAAAATTTCACTGCATTAAATAACTTTTTCTTAACTATTTCAAAAGTAGAAAGACATACTCGTTTGTAAAGCAGTCCAACCAAAGCCGTTCTAATGCGCATGCCCACTAAACCTACTTGAAATTCGTAGTGAACCTGTGCAAAGACAAGGCCAAGAGCACTCAGGCATATACCAAGTCCATAAACGTAGGCCATATATTTGCCATTTGTTGGTGCTTCTATCAATGTCGACAGCATAAGACTGAGCAATACTGGCTGCAGAAGATTGCATATTAAGCGAAGTGACGTTAGAAGGAGTATTCTGACATAATGATACCAGGGAGACAGCTGACTTAAGGCCCTCCATAACCGAGGTTTTTTATCTTTTTGAAGTTTAGCAGCTTGCAGCTCCTCGTTCCACTTTTCCTCTAGAAGAAAGGTGAGACCTAAAAGGGAAAATTAAACTTTTCATTTTGAAAACGAAAGCCTTGACACAACAAATTTTACTAAAGCAACAACACAACAGTACAAGATTAATCCTTGTAAGGTTGGTATTTTTCTAGTTAACATGTGCGTTTAAACATCAAAGCCTGATATGTCCTGTAAAAATACCAATACCTAAATTGACATTTGTTTTCTTGCATAAATGGTGCAAATGCAATTATTTCTCTCTATACTTTTATGTATGCGCCGTGGGTGGCAGCACTATTTTAGCTCTCTTCACTTTTATTAATTTGACGTATAAAAAATGTTTTCTGAAGTCAATTGTCGACTGATAAAGCTTGTTAAGGGTTTCATCAAACCGAAATGGCCAAGATATCGAGGATCTAGAGCAGGATGTGCTGTTCGTGAGCGAAATTTACAACGCCGATGCCGAATTGAAGTTATTCAGCGCCGTACATTTGAGCAAAATTTCATTGTACCAAAGCGATGCTGTAACCTGGCTAATTGTGTTCAGATTAACGTAGAATCGCCAGCTAAAAGAAAGGGTTCTCCATCGGCCTTCGTACCGTCGTTATATCTTTCCAATGTTATGTCTCTCGCCCCGAAGATCGATGAAATTCGCCAGTTTGCAAGTGATGGCAAGATGGACCTGATTTGCATAACAGAGACTTGGCTTAAAAACCATATTCACGATAATATTATCGCTATCGAAGGCTATAATCTTATACGGAGAGACAGAGTTGGTATTGACCACGGTGGTATTTGTACGTATGTTAAAAATAACATCAATTTCACCGTTTTAGAAGACCTGCAAGATCAAAATTATGAAGTTCTTTGGATAAAATTACGGCCCACGCGACTCCCAAGGGGATTTAGTTTTATTGTTGTCGGAAATGTTTACCATCCACCAAGTGCTAATAACCAGGATTTACTGCAATATCTTCACTCATGTCTTTCGTCAATTGAATCGCGTTTTTTTAATTGTGGAATTATGCTAGTCGGTGACTTTAACCAGTTAAACACCTCTCGACTGAGAAATAACTTCTCTCTCAAGCAAATTGTGAAATTCCCTACTCGTGGCCTCAGAACCCTGGATTTAGTTTTGACAAACCTGAATACGTTTTACAAAGATCCTATTCAACGACCTTCCCATGGCTTATCAGATCACTTGTCGGTGGAAGTACAACCTAGAGACAGATCTCACCTTCCAAAACAGCGCCGCACTATTAAATCAAGAAATCTGAATCCAAGTAATCGTCTTGCTATGCGTACATATCTCCAGAATGTTGATATTAATGCTCAAATTGGTTCAGTTCACACCGGCGCCGAAAAAGTTTCAGTTCTTGAATTAATTGTTCAAGTGGGGATGGATTTTGTAATGCCTTTGCGATCTAAGACCATATACTCTGGTGAACCACCTTGGATAAATCCAAAATTGAAAGATCTTATTAAACGCCGCCAACGTGCTCTCGCCCAAGGAAATCTGCCATTGTTTCGTTTCCTGAGGAATCGTGTTAATCGCGAACGCAAGGTTTGTAGAACGAGATACTATGACACCAAAGTAGCTTATCTGAAAGATTGTAAACCATCATTATGGTGGCGTGAAGTGAAGAAACTCAGCGGTTTATCATCATCTAGCAAAAGTGATCTTATAAATCTCGTTCAACACCTTGAAGAAACTTCCGATGGAGTACATTTAGCTAAAATGATCAACCAGGCATTTTTATCATCAATGAGCAACTTCGACCCCCTGTCAAGTGACTATGAACCTCAACAAGACGATATACATGCTGTACCATACCAGGTCTCGCGCGACAGTGTTTTTGTTAAGCTCTCCTCTCTTAATTCAAGGAAAGCCACCGGCCCCGACGGCATACCAGCTTGGCTTATTAAAGAGAACGCAGATTTATTGGCGGATCCCATATCTGAAATCATTAATTGCTCCTTTAGCGAGTGTCGTTTGCCCCCAGTATGGAAAACAGCGGATATAGTACCTATCCCTAAGCAAAAACCGGTTCAAGAGGTTAATAAAGATCTTCGACCAATTTCATTAACACCGGTGTTGGCTAAAGTTGCAGAGGAATTTGTGGTTGAAGAGCATGTGCGACCGGCGGTTGTAAAGAAGATTAAGGGGCACCAGTTCGGATGCATCCCGAAGTCTTCAACAACTCAAGCTCTGTTAAGTATGGTGCATTCGTGGACAAAACATACCGACGGAACTGGGGCAACAGTAAGAGT
>JAOCPT020407979.1:0-21284 GCA_026546935.2 Palythoa grandiflora | reverse complement strand
GATAAACAAATTATCATCGCCGTAGGAATTTGTAAAAGCTGACGTTTCGAGCGTTAGCCCTTCGTCAGAGCATCTCACATATTTTTGAGTATTCACTCACATTCACACTTTGTTCTTACTCTTATTCTTATTCTCTAACGAAGGGCTAACGCTCGAAACGTCAGCTTTTACAAATTCCTGCGGCGATGATAATTTGTTTATCCACATTACTTCAAGTTTAAAAGGAGAATGGTCGTTATGGAAACCGAAAACTATCGAGGAAAAGAGAATAAGAAACAAGAATAACCCCAAATCTTGTTAAAATTTGTGCATGAACGTACAGTTTTGTTCTCGGCCCTGATGATACTCGTTTATTAGTAAAACCAGTTTTTGGAATTGTCAGGTGACAGGGGGCGTGGCTGATAGAGATGGTCACGTGATGCCGGGAGATCAGATTTTATCAGTGAACGATGTGGACCTCAGAAATGCAAACCAAGAAATCGCTGCAGCGCTACTAAAGGTACGTGGTTACCAGATAGCGTCACGCAACTACTTTGGCGTTACGGAAGACAAGTAAGAACGGACTTAAACGTTCATAAAGTAGACACGGTCACAAAGTGTTTGTAGTAACGTCCGTGAGCATACTAAATGACGCTACTGAGCTTTTGTTGACTGCTTTTAACGTAGTAACGTAAATTTAGGCATTTAATATGAAACTGCTGTAAATGTTTTTATTTTAACATCTAGTTTTAGTACCGCAGCTGACACAAGGGTGGACAGAAAACAACAACAATTTATTTGACCAATAAATATAAATATAAATATACAAATGTTAAAAAAGTAAATTAATAAATTGCGTATTGGTGCAGGGTGACCAAAAAAAACATAAGGGCTTTTCTAGGTTGGACACCCTCTATTAAGATTTAATATGACAGAATGATAGAATACAAGATAAGATTAGGTCACTAGTCTTGTTATTTGCTTCACGTGATAGCGTTACTGACTCATACCAGAGCCTGGTCAGCGGACGTATTCAACATACGGGAAATTCTTGACAATTTTATTAACTCCTTCATTTGAAACTTCTTTGATTGTAGCGAACCACTGGCCGAGTAGTCATGGAACTAGCTCGGCTCAGACCTAGTACCAGTTCTCGGCCGTCTTCCTTGAGCAGCCTGCAGCATTTGAAGCTTCAAACTGGAGGATCGCTGACCAGTATCGAACAACCGTTATTGTACGGTAAGCTTGTACTCTTCTGTTGAATTGCAGGCTCAAACCAAGTTGGCAAGCACTAGCTCAATTTTTTCTTAGATTGAGAGCTCTTGAGACAGCGTCAGGGACGTTCTTCATATGTTTGTGACTACACCCTTTTTTATAAGAACCAGTAAATTTTTCCGCGGCTCATTGTTCTTTTAAGAACAATGTTGTTCATTGTTCTTTTAAATATTTTGGCTATTTCAGCCTCGATTTGTTCTGAAATTGTTCTTATTGTTGTGAGCGGTTTTTATTGAAGAAGAAACAAAATAAAACAAGGCATCTAAAATCAAACGCCTTGCGCCACACATGTATTGTACTGCTGAATTTAGAGGTGAACTACTTTCTAGAATCTTTTTATGTTTTATGCTGTATCGCTAAGTTTTAGCCAATTTTCTACCACAAAAACTTTCCTAGTTATCAAACCTCAGCCTGAGCTTGTTCTTAAATTTTGGCAAATTCGAGACTCATTGTTCTTATAAAGTTGTTCTTGTATCGTACTTATATTAACTTAACGTTGAGACCTTAGCTCGATTCCTGTAATAACACCAAAAACAGATTCCCGTGTCAAAATTTATACACTGAGTCAAAAAACAAAAGCGAAATTTTGTTGTCTATTTTATTTTATATTTTTTTGCAAATATGTTTATGGGAACTTCGGAATTCATTTTTCATATTTCACGGTGTTTGGGATATTACAAAGCTTTACCAGGTATGAAATCTAAAAGACAAACGCAAAGTTTCATGTCTGGTAGCGATCAACTAAGGACGCCATTTTGAATATGCCACAACTTAACCCCAGACTTCCGCAAAAACCACTGGCGCACATTGAGAACGATGAGATATTCAACCTTGACTTACGTCGTGTTCTACTGTATGAGATCAACCGTTTCAACCTCAACCGGTTCTCGTTCATTTATTTGAAATTATCTACCAAGAATTTATCAGAGCAAGCAAGTTCACGGGTTTGGTTGTCCAGTTTTGAAATAGGGACAACCTGGTGGTTAACACAAACGTTTTTAAATAGTGTATTGCACAAAGGAACAAAGAAGTGTGAATTATGATGCAAATAATCTTGGTACAAGATTTTTGTGCACTTGTTACACAAACTTCTGATCCATATAATTAGTGCCTTACTGAGCAAACCCTTGCCTCAGTTTTATGTTTCGAGCTAGGTTACTGTACCTCTTGGGACTGTGAAATGGTCTATTGCAGCCTTTGTTTGCAGTTAACAGTCACGGAAGCATGAGATTTAACAGGTTAACATAAGCGTAAGCACGAGGAAAGTAGAAACAAAAGGAAGGGAAAATTTCTTTACTTCCACGTCCGTTTCTGCTTTCGTTCCTCTAAAAACAAAACACAACATAAATGCAAGAAAAGTTCGGAAATCATTTTATCCTTAGCCAATAAAAAATGGAACCAAACACGGTTGTCCTTGGGCCAATACTTCCCAATCTGAAGAGAAGATGATGATGGCTGTTGTTTTATAAGCAACGAAAAGAGAAGCGTTTTGGGGTGAGAGATCGCCAATTTTCACTCTGACCTGCTACATTGTATCTTGTATTATCACACACTGACTATTAATTAAGTTAACAAATACCTGTAAAAAGCACCATCTGACTTTCCTCCAATTGTAATAAACTTTGGTTTGGAAAAGGACTGCAGATTTCCAAGGACCTCCAGGACTTCTTTACGATTGTCAACTTGGATATAAACCTGGCCTGGAGCTATCGGTTTGGTTCTTCGGATTCTTATGGTATGTCTGTTATTGTCGCAGAACTTTCCACTCTCAGTTGGGTTTTTAAACACGAACACATCTTGAGCTCCAGTCTTAAACTCAAAGACCAATTGTGTCTGTCCGCCAAGTGCCTTTCTAAAGCGAATCTTATAGAAAGAAGTTGAATCTGAACTTCTGATCTCAAGTAGCTTTCCTCCACAGTTCTTAGTTGCAAATGCAATAGCAACATCTGTACCAATCATTGTTTCTGTAACTGGATATTGATACTCAATCTTACTGTTTTCCTCGTTAAATGATGCACCAATCTCTGTTAGAAATGAGAGCAATTTCAACTAGATTAGCACAATTAACACCACAGAAACTAAGTTGCTTTACAGTCCATTAGAGGGAGGCGGGGGTGAAGGTATGAAGGGAGTGCTTACAAGTGGAATTTTGAAAAATATTGAGTATTTATACTGGTTGTAGTTCTCGCTAAATGCCAACAAGCGGGAATCACAGTTAATTGACGGCTTACGAACACCTTACAGACTCTTGGTCTTGCCGATACAGACAGAAAATGTTGCTCCCAACGAAGAAGTAATACAAAACAAACAAGAAGTTTCAGAAATACAAACATTGGTTCGCCTGCTTTCCATGAGGCGCTTGGTGCACGAAAACATTCAGAATGAGGTGTAAAACGATGCTGAGATCTGTCAGTGCAAACCGAGTTGCATCAATTACCACCCTAAAGTAAGGAATTTTCTATTGTTGCCTTACATTATGCTCCCAGAAACTCATACTGCGATTGGCTTACATTTCTTTATTATTGTTACATTATATCAATAGACAATTTTTCTGCTGAACTTAAAACATACACACGTGCATTGGCTCTATAGTAGGCAGTTTTGTCAGCCTCTGGGTTTTCCCCTCAGCTGACAGCCTCGGGGTTTTCCCCTCAGCTGACAGCCTCTGGGTTTTCCCCTCAGCTGACAGCCTCTTGGTTTTCCCCTCAGCTGACTCGTTATAGCAAAACATTAATAATGCCCAGTCCAATGACACGAAATACAACGTGCCCATTGAAGTGGGCTATCCAAGTATTCATAAACAACATGCCCATTCAAGGGAGCTACCCAAGTATTCAGTGTGTTATTAATAAATAAATGTAATATAAATACAACACATTTTGAACGACCATTCATCTTCAGAGAGAGCAAAATCAGATGAACCAATAACTTGATTAACGTTAAGGAACCTAAACTAAGAATGTCCCAACTTTTCACCCAGCAGTTGAAACCCTATAATTATAAAAAGACCATTCATTTTGATCATCTTTAAAAGCAGATTCGAAAAAATGTTCATTGTTTCACCAAACTCCAAAGTTGACAAATTTTAAGCAATTTTGTGACTTTGACCCTTAAAAGAACTCAGCAGGATAACAGTTACGTATACTAACAAAATCAATTGATAGTGAACAATAAACAATAATAAACAATAATATTGGATGAGATGAGCAAAATAATGTGATTCATCACTAGATTCATTGATTGCCAAAGATGAAGACTGAAACAAATAATTAATTTGCAAGACACTGACAAATCATGATATTTTTATTTGATCACTGAATTTGCTTTTTCTATTCTTTGTGGGGAGCAACAAGTGGTAAGTGCACATCCCCTTGTTTTTCAGTTATCAGTGACAAACTTTTTTGTGTCAAAACTATACATAAGCAGTGTCAATTTGCAGCAAAAATCTGCGAGAGAGTAATGTACATAAGCAGTGTGTCATAATAATATTTACAGGTCACGTGATGGGCCCAGCACCAATGAGAAGGAAGTAAAAATTTCATCAAATGATAATAAAAATTTGAGAATTGAAATTTGGGACAAACCCCTTTCTGACCACTTTAAATCCTCCATGCTTTGTAAATGGCGAACTGGTCTGCCTCTTGTCAGCTGTTTTTTTATCAGTTTCACCTGGTGTTGTGTTATCCTCAATAATATTAGCTCTTACATGTACTTTAAAATTCAAGATAAAAACATAGATTGCATTAATTTTATTGTTTTTTTTTACAATTGTACAACATACTAACCTCTGTGGCAAAAATAACCATAGTATGGTACGTTGTCACAGTTGCACTTGTAAATGTTGTAATAGTCAATGCACTCTGCTCCATTCATACAGTGATGATTGACACAAGCTGCACCACAGTCACTTCTGACATATTCTGTATTTTTAGCTTCAGCATAGAGATCAATCACTTTGCCATTGATTGTCTATGTACAGAAAAAGAACATTTACCCAAAATTATTTTAAATAAGTTATTACTTGTATAAAGGGTTAGCTTCAGAACCTGGCAGTAAATTTGAAAAGATAAATGAACAGTAATGTTAGTCAACCAATGATCATGCACTCAATGGAATTTTGTAAGTCTGTGTGATAATTAAGCTGCAAATGTTTCAAATATCTTTCTTTTTTCATAAAGTAAAATTTTTCTTGATTGAATTTTTTTATAATAACATGAAATACTGAGGGATTTTTTTTTCAATAATTAGGGTAATCAGGGCTTTTTTCTAAAGCAGGAATTCAAATTGCCTTGTCTCAACTTTCTTCCAATTGCAACATGAAGGGGGAAAGTAGCTCAATACAGGCCTCAACTTGTTTTCTATTAAACTCTGCACTCCTGCACTTCACAACGAGACATTTTTCATGCTTGTTGATGCACAATTTTACTTGCCTGAATTCTGTGCATGAAGGTTTTATTGAGGTATTGACAGCATTAAATAAAATGGAAATATGGAACACTGCAATCCTCTCTTTACTATTGCTATTGAAATGGACTGGATCGGATTCTAGTTCTGCTTAGAGATTCTGTTTTTAATTATGACCACAAGTTGACTATGATGGCTATCAATCTACTACATCTGAGGGATACAGGGCATTTCAAACGTTGCATCCAAAAATCAATTTTCTGTGTCAAAGCAGATATTTTTTTCTAAGTGTGGCAAGGCACTTCAAATTGAAGTTGTGACAACATGGCGACACAGATACAGATACATACATCCTTTGCAGGTGGGGGTCATGTGATTACCGCTACCTTAAATCAATTAGCTATGACAAAATGGTATCCAGAAATTGAAAGAGTAGGTTGACATTATTAAATGGCAAAGTTTCAACTACTGACTTCAAATATGTAAAAAATGACAAGCAACAGAAAATAAGATCTTTTCTAAGGATTTGTATGTCTGTTGAGCAAGGCTTGCCCACCACAACTATTTTCAATATATAATAATATTTCCTTATAAAAACTTTGATTTTATACTGTCGTTTATGAAGTACTTAACATTAAGAATTGTACTATGCCTTTTAACTGATGTTACCCTGGTTTTCCATTTCTGACATCATTTTATCATAGCTAATTAATTGTGGTCACAATCATCTTTTTGGAGAAATACTCACCAGGCCTTTTATACAACCAACAAAGCCATTCAGCTGATCACGACTGTAGCCTCCAACATTCAACTTGCCAGCAACATTCAGCTGAGTGCTAAGATACAAGGGCAACTTTTCTTCTGCTTTTACACCATCTAACTCCAGCCCAAATTCTTTTTGATTGTGCCACAAAAGCACCTTATGCCACTTGCGATCATTTAAGGTGTCAGAATTTGATTTAACCTTGACATCCACACTCCTTGTTCCATAGCCAAGACTGAAGTCCAGGCGAAGAGTCTGATTGTTAATAATATGAACTTGGAAATATTCCCTGGTTTTTGCACCATTATGCAAGATAATACCTTTGGCATAAGGTGTCCTGAACAAAAATGAAATGTCTCCAACGGAGGGCGGTGTCCAGGGATCAAGCTGAATATATCCATCTTCATTCACAAACGTGGCTGTATTGTTGATTTCACCTGACGTCAAATTACACAACAGGTCAAACCAAAAAGTGTGATAGTGAAATGTTTCAGTTGGTTGATTAACAAAACATAATGTGGGGAAAGGGAATGATTTAAGGATTGGTAAAACTATAAAAACAAAACAACCGTAATTCTAGATTCTTATCTTTCGTTCATTACCATAAATGAATCAGGGTTCCTTTAGCTTTGGAAGTAACTCTGACCACCTCTGACCATAACATGGAAATTTTGATTTTACAAACTAACGACTACAAGTACAAGAAAGGAAAACTGTACCTGAACAATACAGATCACCAACACTGACATTGGCTTGTGATCCACGATTTGGATTAACATCTCCCAAAAGTACTTCTTTCACTGGTAATGCATGAGTATCAGTCAGAACACCAAAGTCTTTTTCAAGGGTTGACCTTCCAGCATCACAGTTACATCCTTTATTCTTTTCAACACAATTTCCTTTCATTCCGCAGGCACATTTTAACGAGTCTGGTTTTGCACCTCCCCAATACTTTTCATGCTTGTTTCTCGCAGAAACCCATCGCCCATAAATAGGTTTACCATTGTTTAAAAGCTTTGAGTTGATGCAACTGTACTCAATGTACTGTCTGCAATGCTGACTCTGCATTGCAACAGCTTTCGCAAATTTAAAACTTGGAAAATATCTTATACTTCTGATGAAGGATTCTTCTTTCTCTGCTTCTGTGGGATTTCCAACTACTACTTCAACATGATGATCCCAACTCATGACCACTGTCATACCCTCATTAAGCTGTCTTCTATGTGTCATGTTGCAATACACCAAGAAGGGCTTGATGGGACCCGAGCCATCAGGATCAATGGTGTGGTTTTTATTGGTGGGGGTACTATCTCCCCCTTCAACTTGTTTTAGTCTGATCTCATTGCATGATTTAGGATGTTTTGCTGAAAGAAATTTGAGATGTTAGTCACAGCAAGTGTACGGCTGTAATTTACCAATGTAACAGCTACTATAAATAGTCCTTATTCATAAAAAGGTGGTTGTTTTAATATCCTTTTGTCTACATTCAAACTGGGCTCACAAGCTTCATTTAGGAAAGCATAATATATTCTTTTGAATTTCTTGCTCTAGAACAAAAATTAGGAGGTCTCTAATGCAATATGTTTAAGTCTTCTGAGCACTACAATGATGTACATCTACCTGCTTACATATTTTTTTTGTTTTGTTTTTGTTGTTCAGCATTTGTCTTGTTTTAACTCAAGAATATTGAAAGGGTAGAAATGAGTTATTGTGGGGACTCAGATATGCAAATGTGTCACTCACTCAGACAAAAAATTGTCCTATGGATAAAATCTTGACAACAGTTATCTAAATTCTGCAAAATGACTTTAATCTGTGGCATATGTGATAAGCTTTAGTTCAGAGGTGTTTACACTGAGCACTACATACAAAGTTAAGTAGTGTGAAATTTGTTTATTTAATCCAGACAAACATGAAAAAACATGCACCCTTGGTCTTGAAATCAATTTACAAATGAAACTAATAAAGTGGTCATTTTTCCCAATCTCGGTTTGCTGTATTTTCAGTTTGAAAGTAATTTAAAAACGGTTTATTTGAATTCAGATCCAATTGACAATAAATGATATTGCAAAGCTGTGCTTGGCTACAAAAATGTTTGATTTGCATTTATTCGATGTGAGACCCTCTACTCATGGGCCAGCTCATAAGAGTTTACTAAGTAAAATAATTTCACAGTTGCTGTAGTAAATAATCAGCTTTTTAACTATGTGTTCATTTCACAAATAAAGTTGCTGTTGTTGTTAAACAAGACCAGTAACATTAATTTGAATAAAGACAAAGGATACCAAAATCCGAGGTTTACCATTTGAAATTTAAAGCCTCAGAGTTCTATAGCCCTGCAGGGGCGTCGGCACGGGGGGGGCAAGGGGGGCCGTCGCCCCCCCAAAAATGAGAAATCATGTTGAAGCCCTTGATTATTTACGTATGTGATCCCTGTAGTAATAATTTAGATCTCAAAATGCAGGAAACAGCGTTTCAGAGGGGTTAAAAAGTCAAAATTTCACGGGGGAGCATGCCCCCGGACCCCCCTAGTTTGCTCGCGCCTGCGGCGCTCGGTATCTTGTGCCCCCAATCAAAAATTGCTGCCGGCGCCTCTGGCAGGCATTGGACACTGCCATCTTTGTCTTCATAGAGAGCGTGGGGCTCTCCCACAAATGAGTGGTGAGGTGGGCAAGCATTGTTGCAGCCTTCCCAATACGTTTTTTACGAGCTCCACGTCCAGGGAAAGGTTGTCCACGATGGCTGAACAAAGGTAGGTGAGCTGGCAGACAGCTTCCAGCTCATAATCATCCACAGATATCGCTGAACCAACAGCAACATCCAGGCCCACGATCTCGGTCTCCTTCAGACTAACAGTGAGACAAAAAAGTCTGCAGGAACCGAGTCAGAAAAGTCTGAAGCTGCTGCTGCAAGTGGGATGCAGTGGCTGTGTCGTCCGCAAACAGCATGTCCCTGATGGTGGTCTCCCGTACCTTGGTTTCGGCTTTATGCGGGGTCAGATTGAACAGTCACCCATCAGACCAGTTGCAGAGGAAGATGCCTTCTGTTGCAGTGCCAAAGACATAGTGCAGGAGGAGAGCAAAAACGAACCAGAAAAGTGTTGAGGCAAGTACGCATACTTGCTTTACTCCATTGCATTAACTTAAAGGTAAGAAGCAAATGCACAAACAGAGAATTACAGCAGTAGACACAGATAACTATAATTCATAATTAACAATAATAATGATAACGATAATAAAAACATAATTATTTTTGTTGTGGTTTAATTTTATCCTTAGTTTGTATATTTAGTTACCAATTATTTTGGGAATGCTAAAGTTTGATAAGAGGTTGCACGCATACTGACCAGTGTCGTTGCTATCTAACATGTATTTAGTTTTAACTTTACTGCAGGTGTGATCTTGTTTAAACGAATTTACCAACTTAATAAACTGAGATTGATTGAAACTGACATTGCAGTTTGAAACAGTAATAGGAGCATGCATATATCCCATAGTTCGTAAGTGCGCTGCCTTCTGTGCTGTAGTTCCCCCGTTTGATTCTTATTGACTCCAATTGATGTCTGGCTTTCCTCTGATTGGTGCAGCTTTGCTTTAAATACCCATAAAACGGAGCATTTACAGAGGGAGGGGGTAAAGGATGCGCCATTTACTTCAATTAATACCAATTACATGAACTGATGAACTATCAAATGTTGATATTTAATAAAAGTTATCTCTAGTGACCTTCATCTAATAAGAATAAATTTGAACTACAATATTACGTACACTCTGAGTACCTTAGGCAAGTAGAAGAAGGGGCCACTCTGGTCTTCTAGAAGTTTTTTTCCATTGTGGAACATGTGCAGTGCAAAGTCAAATAAGGGTCCTGGGATCTCTTTGCCATCAACCTTTGAAAAAATTGGAATAGTTGGCAAGGTTTAAGAAAAGGAGGAAACGACAATGGGGGTGGCCAATATAATTTTATCTTCCTTTGCTGGAACAAACCGTTGCAAGGAAGTATAACAAACTTTCTAGATAACGCATATTTTGTCTAGACCTTTATTTTCTACTTTTTTAAACACTTTTAGACAAGATGGACTGATGGGAGAGAAAGGAAGAAGCAGGGAGGGGTGGTGGGGGAGAAAGGAAGAAGCAGAGAGGGGTGGTGGGGTGGTTGGTTTAAAAGGGTTCACCATGAACAAGACACAAAGAATGGCTGTACAGTACAATGCCTTATATGAAGTTTGTTGACACTGTAAAGTCCAATTTGCTCTTTTCAAAGGTCCTAAATACATCTTTAAATTATTTGACTATCAGCACCTCTTTTTTTCTCTTTATTCCAGCAAGAAAACTAAAATCTAGGGCATGCAAAAAAAAAAATGGAACACTGAACAAAAACGAAGGTACTGTAGGAAGGGATGGGGAGGGTGTACGGGAGAGAAGAGGAAAATAGGGACCACAGATGTAGACAGCCTACAGTTAAAATTTATGTGTTTACCAGGTACTGCAAAAGTCTTAGAGTGTGTCTATTTGAGTGTGCTATACCTACTAGTATACAGTTATTGGTTATTATAATTTTAGCTGTTACCTACCAGCATATTATGTTCAAACATGTTCCATGCTCTTGGTCTGAACAAAATTACAGGTGCACTGGTGACTGGAGGTACACCTGATACAATGAGAAAACAGAGAATTACTGTATTACGTATTATGTATTAAGTGCCAGCGGCATTGAAATAACACAAACTAAAGTCACTTGATGATATAAGAAATATTCTTGTTGCCACAAGCTTCATTTTCTCTGAAAAACTTCTGAGTCCCTCATAGGAATTGAACTCACGCCCCTCTGATTAACAGTTGGATGCTCTACCCACTGAGAAACAGGAACCCATATTTAGAAGCTTCTGACAACAAGAATGTGGAAATAACTGTTATTTCCACACATGTGCAGCCATGCATAACCAAGCATTTGTCCAAGGTCACGTGCCATCTTCCCGCCTTTGTGACTACGTGCTACGATCAGTTGAGGAATGTGGCCATGTTGTTCCCAACTTTTTCTTGTTTATGACGACAGATTTTTACATTTTAATCAACAGTTCAATTAGTAGGAAAGCCAAACCAAGGAATCAAATACCAAAACAAACGAAAAAATTGTGACTTTGCCTACAACCTAGCGATCTTTTGCTTGAAACTTTTACACTTATCATGACTTTATGACACAACTGCTCATTGTAGTTTTATAAATGTAGCTATTTGCTGAGCATTTTGTGATATTTTCATTTTTACATTCTCGTAAATAAATTGTTTTATGATGCTTTAACAGTTAAATGTGATGATATATGTGGAAGAAATGAATTAATAAGGATGCAGGTTATACGACGATGCGGGTAACCTGTTAACTTTTGTTTCTCTTGGTGATAAAAATACGGGGGTGCGGGTTATCTACCGTGTGGGTTATAGTCCGGAAAATACGGTAATTACCCAGGAATTATGGTGATTTTTCATTTAATTATTTTGTTTGCGAATTTTGTGGTTTTAGAGGCATTACACTGGGGCATACTCCAGACGTTCTCACAGATGCAACAGTAAGTTTTGTTTCATATTGTGCATTGAAATTCAGCTGAATGTGAATGAATTTTAAGCTTGAACAATATTTAATGATTATTTTTAAGAGTCAGAAAGAGATAATGAATAGGAAACACACTGCTCCATCTGGGCCTGAGGGGATACCATCAAGTGGTGTACCAGGTGTATGACATTGCATGACGTGGGTGGGTGGTGCACAAACCAGGGGTGTTGTGGGGCACAGGTTAGGTGAGGGCTGCTGTTACTTATTGCTGCTGATTGGTAGAGATGGTGCTACCTGCTGCTGTTGGATGGATGGTGTTGCTGGAGTGGTGGCATAGAGGAAGCAATGATTGTGCAGGGTAAGCAGTCTGAATCTATCAACTTTAACCCAGCATTTGCCATGGCCCAGTGCCTCTACAGCAACCCATGATCGGTCCCACTTGTTTGGGTTTATAGCACCTTGCTGGTTTAAGAGGAACATTATCTCACCAACTGCTAGTGAGCGAAGTAATTAAGAGTGGGCTTTAAGACATTCTGTGGCTCACATGATCCATGTTTGAAGGGCTTTTTCTTTTGCTGACCACGTATGGCACCAGAGTGGTTGTACATTCGGGTTCACATACTTCTCCAGTCACTTCAATCTCTAATTATTTTTACTGCAGTCTAAACATCCTTCTCTGGTCTCCCAAATGTCCTTGGACATACCTGGCCAGTATATTATGGGAAGGGAGCGCGATTCCATTGATTGTTGAGGTTCCTTGATGGGCTACTAGAAGTTTTTGAAGGATTCTCCCTGAATCGAGTAGGAGATACAATAGAATCGTGATACAACAGGATACCCTCCTGTGCATACATAGACTCACAAGCATCCCAGAGGCTGGTGATTGCATTGTTGTGCTGTCTGAACTAGTGGCTCCTTCCTTGATCAGCTTAATTAGATAGTCTAGGGATGGGTCTGCCACTGTTTCTTGTGCAATGAGAGACCAGGAAATGGCACCAAGCTTAAGCTCGCCTTTAGACTGACATCATGAGTAGGGAAGGCAGGAAGACTTGACATTCCAAGTGAGACATTTTTGTTTAGCCTGATGGTGAGGAGTGCCTTGATGTTGCATGAGCAGTGTGGTTACTCTTGCCGGGCAAATAATGAATCTCAAGGTGCCATGGAAGCATTCATTTCTTGAGTTGAAACAATCAGGAGTTTGTTATTTCATCAAGAGTAGATTGCCAAAGATCTTTAAAATTGGCTAAGTTGTGGTTGCTGACTACTAAAAGGTTGTCACAACCTTGTGTGAAGTATTGTGTCTGCTCAAGACCCAAGCTACTGCCAGGGCTTCTCCTTCTATTGGCTGTGCAAGGTTGCTCTGCAGGGGTTAGGAAGTGTATGCTGTCCAACATGATTCTTCAATCTGGAATGCCAGAAGGGAAGTTGCAGTGTTGCTAAAGAAGGAAGTAGCCAGTGCCACGTCTTAACCATATCACTCCAGGTTTTTTTAGCATTTTTATGATCCACTCTGAGTTTTTGAATGAACATTCAGATAATCTACTTTATAACATATTAATAAAATTTTATATTTATTTGTCATGCTGATGACTAAAATTCAAACTTGCAGGCTGATCTAACTGTGTCCCTACTTCTAGCCACAGCAAGGCGACTGTTTGAGGCTGCACAGCAAGTTAGAAGGTGCAATATGCTCCTCATCTGGTAGTATCTAGTAGTGTCATCTAGTACTACTGGTAGTATATCAATACACTAGTTGTTATTTATTTTTATCCGCACTTCATAAGTCACAGATTATGTAATTGCATTTAATTTTTTACTCACCTAGCACTATAAAGTGAAACTTGTGAAACAAAAGAAATATTATTTTAAATGTTTATAAAATATATAGCTCTTTAATTAAATGAAGTGGATGTGGGTAAACGTCATAGTGCATATTCATGAGGCAAAGGCTGAAGTATTAAGACTAAATGGTAAAAAGTTGTTAATAATTAGTGATAAACTGGTTTATTTGTACCTAGTGGTGGATGGGGAACATGGAAACCCCTTTGGATGTGTGGAACAACATTACGAGGCAGTACAGTTGGCATTGTGGGACTAGGAAGAATTGGTAAGTTCTTACTCCCAAATGTAAGGTTTTCTCCCATTCCATTTTCATCATCATCATCATCATCATTATCACCATCACCATCATCTTCATCATCATCACCGTCATCATCATCACTTCATTATCATCATCATCACCGTCATCATCACCATCATCATCATCAATATATCATCATCATCATCAGTATATCATCATGTGGGGAAAGCGCATTTTAATGTAATGATATTATGGAATTTAAAAAGCCTGTAAAGGAAATTTCAGTAAAGTATACATATGTATCATTAGTCCATGTCTCAAAGTTACAACTTCTTTGATTAACCTGGGTAATCAATCTAGTTTTAGACAAGTTTACACTGTACATCACTTCACATCTTCTTTAGTAGAATGACATTTGGCTGGCCATACCTATTTTGGATATGATTCCCCATTTACTGATGGTGGTATCCACTGACCTTGACTGGGCTTGGGAAGGAGGTGTTAAGATTGTCCTTGAAATTTCTTTTCTGATCCCACTGTTCCAAAATCAAGTAGCCATAATGGAACTTCTTTGGAAGACAAACACCATCTATTCTAAGGACACATGATGATTTCTGAAGTTGACTTTTGTGTCAGCAGTGCGTCAGTGTTTTTCTTGCTGGATTCTTAGTTCATTATTTTTCCAACTGATGCCAAGGATTTGATAGTGTTGGTGGTTCTTAACAAAGGCTTCAATGGGAAGTCAGTTTAAGAAATGGAAAGATAGTTTCTTGATTTAGAGCTGGCTGATAAAGGGTATGTCGGCATTGTTCTCTTTGATGAAAAGCCAGATTTGTTCATAAGCATATGTAAGCTAGATACCTTCATCTAGTTTAGATATATATGGAACCTTAGAATACAAAAGGAAAAATTTGTTTAGGACGTATGACGTCATCCTAAAATAGTTAATTGCTTTTCAAATTGAGATTCCACCGTCAAAAAGTGCTAATTCGGTCCCTACTATACTACTTCCATATGAGTTCCCATAGCTCAGTGATAGAGTATCCAACTAGTATACAGAAGGTCATGGGTTCAGTTCCCATCTGGAGCTCAGTTTTTCCCGAGTTCTTTTTTCTTCTTTCTTAAAAAAATGAAAAGATGCATTCATTGTATGTCAATATTTAGGTCTTGCTGTAGCTAAGAGGCTAACAGCGTTCGGTGTGTCGCAGTTTCTTTACACTGGGAGAACTGCTAAACCACAGGGTAAGTTAATCGTTTTAATAGCTAATGATTTGGACTTTTCGATCGTGCTTTGATTTGATCGATTTTCTTAGCAAAACTGACCACTCCTGCCTGCTTTGCTTTTAGAACTAGTTTGGTGTTTGATTTTATGTTGTTTTTATCAGGAACTTGGTTGAATTTCATTCGTATTTTATGACAATGCTTGTGAGAATGAAGTTTCACAAAATGTATCGCTTTCATTCTACAGAAGCTGATGAAGTAAAAGCAGAGTTCGGTAAGTTTTAGAGAGCTGTATAGAAGACCGAACTATGCACGAAGCTGTGCTAATGCTATGCTTACCCACACTAACCATACTAATTCACGAAATACATTTAACTTATATTACAGAAACTCGAATAAAGATTGAATTGAATAAAACCTTGATTGTACAAGCACACAAAAGTTGTTGGAGTATTCTTACATGGTGAGCCTCGCTTGTACAAACACACAAAATTGTTTGAGTATTCTAACATGGTGGTAGCGGGTGGGGAGCTAAAATATATAACACTTAGCTTTTTTTAAAGTCGTAATCAATAATTTGTTCTGTATGTAAAGATGGCTACTGGATAGGTTTTGCTGCTGCTGTCTTCGCTTGACATCCATGACTCAAATGAAGCTGATAAGTGAAAAGAGTTCCTGTTGATCTGGACCAACTATGCACTCACCACGTAGCTTGATAAAGAAGGTCAGGCAGTGTAAATAGGCACTTTGCTCACTGGCTCTTATTGTTTAAGAAGCCTAGGATGTGTACCGGACAGCGAGTGGAGCGATGTAGGAGATGTACAGAAAATCAAGCCAGTGTTGAAGAAACTTGGTGAGTGTTGTGAATCTTGCCGAAACATTCCCTTAGAACTCTATTGTTTCAATCGACGTGTCCAGGATCCAGGGGAAACATATGAACAGTATGGCATTGAACTTAGGAAAATCGCAGAGAGACGCCATAACTTCAGACGAAATTATATGTGATCGCTTGTTGTTTGGTATTTGCGACAACAAGGTCAGAGAGCGCCTGATGAGAGTGTGACCAGCCTGACATTGTAGAAAACAGATGAGATCTGCAGGGCTTCTGAGAGCATACAACAAATGAACAAATGAAAGTTGTAGAGAACAATGTAGGAGTGCCATTCAGCGCCTTGTACAGTTCAGGCAAAGAAGGGAAAGGAATTAAGCCCAAAGAAAAGAAAATTTAAAGGCAAACACGTGCACCCGAAAGAGTGCGGAAATTGTGAGAAAGAACATGTGTGGAAAATCATTTCATTTTGCTACCATCAAGTGTCGTAGTAAATGTGATCATCAGAAAGAGATCAAAGCTGTGAACAATGAAAGCAGGGATGACGAAGTATTCAAAGTGTCAACGTTCAGTTTAGACAACTTGTAGTTGGTAACTGTACAACTCAAATTGTGTAATTGTCTTCGTTTTCAGCCAGACGCAAAAGTACAGTGCAATGTGATCCCACTCGAACTGTACTAGAAAGTGAGGAAAGATTATCAGCTGAAGAGTGTGACAGCTGTCAGCACCAGGTTCACCACATTTGGAGGATCAAAATTGAACGTGGTGGGTCAAGTTTTCATGCGTGTGTGGCATGACAATTTTTGCTGCACATTAAATTGAAAACTTGTGGACAACGAATCGATTCGCCTTATCCTTGGAAGAAAAGTCTGTATTCGCATGAAAACTATCAAATATATGGTAATGACGAACTCAATAAACCAGAAAGTGGAAGTGTACCAGTTTATCCTGTAGAGAGCAACAAACAGCCCGTGAACAAGGAGACTTTGCTGAAAAAATATCCCGAAGTTTCCAGTAAGGGGATCGGGAAACTTGTGAGTGAGCATAACATCAGAATTGACAAATCAGTGGGTCCAGTACAGCATACACAACGTTGGTGTGCCGGTTGAACTGAGAGCCAAAGTGAAATAGGCTTTGGAGAAACAGACACTGGAAAAACATGGTCACTGTGCGTAAGTCAAATGGGAAACTGCGCATATTTCTGTACCCGAGGGACCTAAACCACGCCATCCAGCGGAAGAATTATCCACTTCCTACCATTGTGGACATTGCAACGATCTTCATGATGCCATAGTGTTTACAAAGCTGAATGTACGCAGTGGTTTCTGGCATGTGAAGCTAAACCAGAAGTCATCAAACTTCACAACCTTCAACACCCCTATTGGCCATTATCATTGGCAACGACTTCCGTTTGGCGTCAGCTGTGCCGCAGAGGTGTTTCAGTGCAAAATGCAGGAGCTCATCGAGATACTCGCTGGAATTAAGGTTGTTTCTGATGACTTCGTTGTGGTTGGCAATGGCAACACAGTGGAAGAAGCCAACCAACACCTCGACAAAACACTTGCAGCATTCCTGGACTGATGCAATGAGTGCAACCATAGTCCAGGGCTGACCAGAGTCAAAGCCAGACTTGCCAGAATGCCTGTACCTATACTTTGACCACCGTGATACCCTCACAGTTCAGGATGAACTGGTATTCAAGCTAGGGCCAGCTTCTGGTTGTACTAGCCTGCCTACGTAAAAAGATGATGGCATTGGTAAACAGCACCCACATTGGCATTGATAGTTGCATTTGTAGAGCGCATGAAATCCTCTACTGGCCTCAAATTTTGACAGGGCTGCGAGAATACATCTCCAAGTGTAATATCTGCCTTGCACACCGAACTGACCAATCCAAAGGACCACTCATGTAACTAAAGCGGTACTCGACTGTGGTCCAAAGTAGGTTCGGACCTGTGTGAATTCAATAATCGAACACTGCTAGTCCTGTGTGACTACCACAGCAACTTTTATGAGGTTGCTCGTTTGAACACAGTGACCTCACGCAGCATTATCAGAGAAATGAAGGCAGTATTGCCCGGTATGGCATACCAGACATTGCTGTGACAAACGTTGGACCTCGGTTTGCTTCTGCTGAGTTTGCAGTGTTTGCAAAGACTTGGAAGTTTACAGTTTACACACAAGACATACTCGCCCTACCATCCACAGTCAAATGGGAAGGCAGAAAATGCTGTGAAAGCGGTGAAACGCCTTTTCACTAAATGCCAAGAGTCTCACCAGTTAGATTTTTTAGCCTAACTTGACTGATGCAACACACTGACAGAGGGAGTTAGCTCGAGCCCTGCTCAGAGACAAAGGGAACGCCGATGCAAGACCCTCCATCCTGTTGTTGTCACCCTTTTGGAACCAAAGGGTGGTACACGAGCACTCGTGGGTAAACAACAATGGTAGTTATAGTATTACAACCAACAAGTTAAATCTCTACAATACATGACCCCAGGAGAAACAGTGAGGATGAAACTCCCACGGGAGAAATCCTGGACTGCGAGTTCTTGCATTGGACAAGTTGGCTCCCACAGTTATAATGTCAGAGTTAATGATTCATTCTTCAAGCACAATTGTCGAAACCTGATTACTGCAGGAGAATTGTTGACATCCCAGACAGTTATAAAAGCTCATCAACACAACCAACACCCCATCAACCCGAGGCACCAGTTGCACCACCAAGCACCCCAGCACCCCCAGTAGTTCCACCACAGCCAGCACAAACTAGCCTACGTCGTTGCCAACAACACCGAAAACCACCCAACTGACCTAAGGACTATATGCCCAAATAAACTTTGACTGAAATTATGAACTGTGACTTATGGACTTTTTGGTATCTTTGAGGCAATTTGTTTACATAATTTTTATAGTGTTTAGCTTTCACAATGATATAATTTCTCATTTTTTTACAGGAGGAAAGATGTGACGATATGCTAATGCTATGCTAACCCAGACTAACCACAATAATTCAGAAAATACATTCAGCTTGCAATATAGTAGACAGCGGCGTGGTTGTCACTGCCCTCTAACCACAAGGTCCTGTGATCGAGCCCTGGCTGAGGCAAGTGTTGAACGTTTGTCTGCCCTTGTCCGCCAAAGTTGACTCAGTTTTCCAATCTCCTGAGGTTGGTAAAATGAGTACCAACTTCTGCTGGGGGCTAACCTGCCATGGATTAGTTTCCCATCTAGGGGAGTCATTGTGTCCAGCTGCTTAACATTACAGAAACCGGAGATAAGCACCGGCTCCGATGGGACACAATATTGTACCCATTTAAGTTGCTATGGTAAATACGCTCGTACAACTAAGATCAGGAAAATGAAAACAGAGATTGTCAAGAGTCATTGTTAATGAATCATTTTTTAGTGGAACGGAATGAAAATCCAAACCAGAAAGTTAAACCCATTAACCAGCCATAGTTTATCTTCAGTTTCTATAGTGTCAAGCGGATGAAAGTCATTGACTCCCCCTGAATGCGACATTAATCCATCCCAGGTTAGCCCCCAGCAGAAGCTGGTAATCATTTTACTCACCGCGGGAGGATTGATAGCTGAATCATCTTTGGCGGAAAAGAAGGTCACAGAAATATTCAACAATCGGCTGAGCCAGGGTTTGAACCTGGAGTTTTTCATAGGTGTGGTTCAAAGAAATGTACATAATTAGATAGAGCCTTATGACTCGTCCAATTTTGAGAACTATGAAAATATCACTCATATCACTCCTACCTATTGATTCCGAATTGTACTCGAGATTGTGTAATTTCCTATACTTCTTATTTAATAGCTATATTTGTGTTTCATGTTTAGCTAGACTAACATCTGTGTCAATTTTATAATTCCAGTTGACCTGACTACACTGCTGAAGAGATCTGATTTTGTAATTGTCTGCTGTGCTCTAAATTCCGATACTAAAGGTATGATGCAGAATTCTATGGATGGCTAGATTTCAAGTTTTTTAAGAAATAGTATTTTTTGTTAAATCAAGTTTTGTGAACCAGGTCTTGTAATTGCATAACTATTGTGATTAAAGACACCTTATAGATACGATATAGATACGATTATTTTTTAATTGGAACTTGTGTTCACGACAATTAGTTTTAACAAGTTTAGTTAATGATAAAATGGTAAAACTGATAAAGTCAGCCTTTGTAAACTTGTACTTCTTGATTTTATCATTTTAATGTTTTAATAGTTTTAATAATACAATAAACAGGCCTTGTACCTGCGCAGTGCTGTCAGGATTCTTCGTCTCAGTTGAATAGAATAAAAAAAATTATACTTTATTTAACGTCAGTTGCAAAGGAAATGGTTGTCCATTCTTCCAATCTAGAGGCTAATATTTAAATTGCTTGACGGCTCAGATCATGGTGTGCAATTTTAGAGAGGGAGGTAAACCGGATCAACCAGAGGAAAACCATCGGAGTCAGATTGAGAGTTAACAAATCGAAGCCCATGTGGATCCCAGACCCCAGGTGTGATCCCGGTTGTAAAGATTGAAGGTGCAGGTGATGACCGCTACGCCAACTTGACTCCCTCAGTTGCTTTAAACCACCAACAGCATGTGCTTATCTACATTCTCTGCTCAGTACTCTGTCTGTCAGGTCTCTTTGTCTCTTGTTCAGTTGCTTTAAAACATCAATGGCATTTTGTGCTCATCTACATTCTCTGCTCAGTACTCTGCCTGTCAGGTCTCTTTGTCTCTTGTTCAAGTGGTTTAGAACAACGACAGGATCTGGTCATCTGTATTCTCAGCTCAGTATTCTGTACATCGTGGTATTGGAATTCTTAGAGCACCTGTGCAGTGCTGTCAGGATTCTTATCTTGTTCAGTTGCTCTAGAACGCCAACAGGATCTACTCATCTACATTCTCTGCTCAGTATTGTGTACATCGTGGTATTGGAATTCTTAGAGCACCTGTGCAGTGCTGTCAGGATTCTTCGTCTTTTGTTCAGTTGCTCTAGAACGCCAACAGGATCTGCTCATCTGTATTCTCAGCTCAGTATTCTGTTCATCGTGGTATTGGAATCCTTAGAGCACCTGTGCAGTGCTGTCAGGATTCTTATCTTGTTCAGTTGCTCTAGAACGCCAACAGGATCTGCTCATCTGTATTCTCAGCTCAGTATTCTGTTCATCGTGGTATT
>JAOCPT020406125.1:0-13240 GCA_026546935.2 Palythoa grandiflora | reverse complement strand
ATTTGCTGGGTGCCTGAGCTCATCATAAAGGGCTAAGAAGGCTTAAACCTTGCCAATATCGAAGAACTGTATACTGGTATTGTGATTTCTGCAAAACTGTTGACACAGTCATTTCGCTTGGCTATCATGCAAATGTGCTGAGTCTCTCTCCAGGTGGATTAATTCTGTATTTCTGAAAGTTTAGCCAAAATTAAAAAAACATTTAGGTAATTTTTAGTGCAGGATGAAAGCCTGGTAAGAGACTTATAAAAATATTATGAAATAATTGAAGAAGGACTGTCCCGCTCGATTTTTGTTTAGATTTCCCATGATGCAATGGTGTATAATTCTGTTTCATGGCGGCTTTAAGCGAGGTTGTTAGTAAAAATTGTTCTAGCCTGGATATGCGAGGTATTTCAAATCAAATTGCAAATTATGGAAGAAGAAGAGTTGTTGTTGAGTTGAGTTGTTTTTAGCAATAACGGCCTTTACAGACAACTTGATTTTCAGGTAAATTTTGTGTTTTGTTGTTCTTCGCTTTTGTGCTAGTTCAACATTTAATGAAGTTTTAGCTCCACCATTCGTGCCTAAATTAAAAGTTGAGCTCGTTTCATATTTTTTTATTTTCTTTTAACCCTCGTAAACAATTTTGCACTAATATTTCTCACGAGAATTGCAAAATGTGACTCCAGAAATTGTTTTAGATCACCCAACTAGTTTTGACCTGGTTTGAATCTTGCCTATGGTCTCATGGAAAAAATTCCTAGACTCTGTGCTTGTGCTTTAAAAATATCAAGTTTTCTTATGTACCGAAAAGAAACTTGTCCATCCGTTTATGCAATAAACCTCAAACTAACATAATTTGTTGCTTTATTTCTGTGGGGCAGGCAAAAACTGTTTGCATTGTGGGTCAAAAACTTGTTTTTTTTTAAAAAAAAGTTTTTTACAAGTATTTAATTAAAATTTTTTATTACCAGAGGCTTAATGCACAGTTCATCATAAATGAAATGTTCAAAAAATATTTTGTAGTTACCTTGAACTGTTGTAAACATTTGTTCCATTTTTTTCTGGAAAAGAGGAACTTTTAGGTCCATTATATAGAGGATGACTATGTTGCTATCGCAACAGCAGGCCCAAATGTTTGTGTTTTGGACTATAGATGTGTGGAAGGCACCTGACATCTTCTAGTTATTTCTCAAAAAGTTACATTTTGAAAACTTTTTTGGTTTGAGTGGATGACTGTGACCTTAAGTCGATTTTGGGTCTACTCCGCGTGCTTAAGTCGCCGTGAGTAAAACCAACTTATTGCGACATACGGCGACTTAAGTCGATTTTGGGCAATTAAAGGAAATTGGTTGAGAAGGCTGGCGATTGGAGGCAATTTAAGGTGACATTTTGCAGCCACACGACTTAGTGCGATCTAGGGCGGTTTAAATGAAAACTGTCCAAAAACTCAATTGCGACTCTAAGCAACTTAAGGCAGTTAAAGGCGACTTAAGGACCCAGAGAAGTCCTAGGTATCTCCCGCTCACCCGTATTTCTTAGAAAATCTCACGCATTTCACTGAGAGAAAAATGAATGTTCAATCCTTACATGACTTTCATAAATTGATGCATAACAAAAAAAAAAGACACAGTCTTGTACTTAACAATAGGGTGCTTTTCAAACAGAAATTTAGCCTGCTTGTAGGCGGCCGGGAGGGTGTATTTATCGCGGAAAATCCCAGAGTCAACGATTGCCGCCGCCATCTTAGATTTCTGGCCGCGCGAACGAACAAGCCCGGGGAGAGAGAAAAGTTTTTCTTTCTCTCTCCCCAGGCTCATTCAATCGCGCGGCCATGCATAAATCCGAAAGGGCAGCGGCGATGGCGGACTCTGGGATTTTCCGCGATAAAAACACCCTCCTGCAAGCAGGCTAGAAGAAAAGATGTAAATCAAATGATTGTGAAAAAAAGTGTCTCTTACGACTTAACTATACAACTTAATAAAGCATCTATCTGTCTAAATGTCTCAGGGAGAAAGAGATGTTATCCATATAATTCAAGATGTCGTTGGTATTTTCAAAATAGTCACCAAAAGAAACGGGTCTGGTCAGACAAAAATCTCCCGCAATTTTTAACCTTTCACTGTTTAAGAAATTTCTGTCATGCACCGCAAGCTCACTCTTCGCAAAATTATGCACGTTATGTCTCTCACGTGCGACTTTGACTTTTGTTTTTTTATAATGGTTTTTGTTGTTCTGCAAATCCGCAGCGGAGCAAAAACACTAACAGAACTGGTTCGGATGTTCAATACCAGACACTTCTTCGTTTCTTGACGTATACTGTGAGAACTCTTCGAAAAAAATCCGCATGCCTTGTTTATTTTGTAGAAATGTCTGATGAGAAACCGGGAATTTATTTTATTTGGCCTTATGTTTTCACTTTAGTATATTTGCTCCTAGGGAATCTGAGCCTGTTTGTTAGCTTTGCCGTGCTGACGAGACCTAATAGCGATAAGGCCAAAAAAGCCGTCCACGGCTGCTATAACATTCAGGTTCACTTTATTCAAGGTAGGTATAAGGAGCAATGACCATAGTTGCTAATATAGTGCGGGCTACAAGTTACCACTGCACGCATGTTCTGAACTTGTGACTTTATGTTTTACATTGATTTCCATGTTACAGTTGCATGTGTTGTGTTTATGCTCCTATTTTTGCTAAATTATAGTAAAGAGCGGCTAATTATGAGACAGTATTGTTAGCAGGATTAGTCCTTCAGGCAAGTATTAAAGTAAAATACATTGTGCAAGGGAATTGTGAAAAACTGGGCACTATTTGCATGTGCTAATTTGCGTTTGAATGTGTACAGTTACCAAATATATTTATGTGATTGATAAGAATATTTAGTGTTGATGACGTATTCAAACCAAAACACATTACAGTTGTAAAAAGAGTGAGTGTTTGGCTAGAGTTTTCATACCAAAAAAATCTCAGTACCGCATTTTCAACTGATAGGTCTGGTAACTCTGCGGTAAGGCCGAGAAATATATAGTTTTATCATTATTCAACTGTAGCACGATGTTCGAATTCAGCAAAAAATTTCAAGTTCATAACTGAACAAACTTTTATACATTCCGTACACAACTTCGGCACAACTTTGGAACAATTTGAATATGCTGGCCTCGTATTTTAATCCTTCCAAATCACTAACCCAACGCGCTTTACCTTTGCTTCAGTGATTTTACAAACAGCAAAGATTTAGCCCCAATTTGGAGCAGCATATAATATATTAGTGTTTAAGAGACTCTTAATATTTTCCGCGGAAGAAAGCCGTTGTATTTTTTAAAAAAAGCGACCGCTTCTATACTACTCCATTTCTTGAATGAAAATACGAACTACACGCTTTTTTTTATAAATACAACTGGGCTCAAATTTGCCAAAATTTAAGAATGATTTAAGAACAAGATCAGGCTGAGGCTTGATAACTAGGGAAGTTTTTGTTCAAGACTGCTCAACAAACAATAAAGATAGTTCGCCTCTAAATTTTACAGTGCAATACATCAAACATGTGTGGCGCAAGGCGTTTCACTTTCCAATACCTTGTTTTATTTTGGTTTTTCTCCAATAAAAACTGCTCACAGAAATAAAAACAATTTAAGAACAACTTGAGGCTGAAGTCGCCAAAAAATCATAAACAAATGAGCCTCGGCAAAATTTACTCTGATTCTTTAAAAAAAAAAGGCGTGTATATTGCAGTCAGTTAATTGTCTTAATTGGATATCCATCACTGGTGTTGTATAAAAGTCATATCAGACCAAACTGAAAAGGCGTTTCTAAAAGACCTCATACGTCAAAATGTTAACGACTGCCTACTTCTATTATCTAATTGTTTGTTTATATTTTTAAGTATCTGGGAATGTTTTAGAACAATCTTTTTATCAGCTCGTTAAAACAATTTACCGTGATAGACACGAGACGTAAGGGCGGCGGCTAAACACAAATGGTCGAATATCCAATTTGTTGTATTTGTGAAAAGATCTTGTTGTATGGTACCGCTTTGCGATAACAGCCAGACATTATTAATAGAGTAGGATGGGCTTAAGCATTTCTTTTGTCAATGTCTGTTTAAAAATAATCCAGCCAGAGACGTTAATTAGTACTCAGTATAACTAAAGTCTGACGCTGTGCTATCATAATATCCAAACCCGTTATCTCATCTGTTGCTAGTCACGCATAAAGCAAATCAAATGGGTCACTAATCATCACCTCCATGGGATTTGATCTTATAATTAAGTTTGCAGAGAAGAAATAATATTTGTCCTCTTCATTTGACAATGTTTTGTAAGTGCCGAGCCAGAACGGTTCGGTTCCTTTTGAATTTGACAATTATTCACCAAGTCAGCTAGAGAAATTAAGGTTACCGTATACCTTCAGGGGTGTTTTGCGTCAAAACGGTACAGTGCATCTGTTTTAAACCGTAGATATATCTAAACCCATATATCAAATTAAAAATCTTATAGAGCTGGTTGTCAAATTATACCAAAAATTTTGAACTAAAATGAATTTTTATAATTTTTACGTTCTCTAAAAACGAGCGATAAAGTCACCTTATGAAAGTTTTTTGAATCGTGGATAAACTTGAAACACAACATATAGAGGACCACAACAATAATAACAACAATCGGGGAACACGGCAACCCTCTGAAAACACGGGAACTGACTCTCGGCTCAAAACACGGGAACACTCTAAAATCACGGGAACGTGCACTCTAAAAATAAGGGAAGATTCTAAAATCACGGGACCACTCTAAAAACACGGGAACAATCTGAAAACACGGTAACGCTCTAAAAGCACGGGAACACACTCTCAAAACACGGGAACACTCTAAAATCACGGGAACGTGCACTCTAAAAATAAGGGAACATTCTAAAATCACGGGACCACTCTAAAAACACGGGAATAATCTGAAAACACGGTAAAGCTCTAAAAGAACGGGAACACACTATCAAAACACGGGAACACTATAAAAATCAAAGCCGGAAAGATGGCGTTTTTCTCGGGATTTGTTTTTGTTAGAAGTAATTTATGGCGGAGAAGATTGAAACAAAAATCGAAAATTGATGAATGGATATCTGTTGATAACCCTGACCGGGCACAAAAACCATTTCCTCTTGTGCGTAGGAAAGACTTTTTAGAACGTATCTACACGTCGTGCTTTAACATCACATCCAAAGACACTTGCTGTGTGGCGACGCGAATGAGGCTTAAAGAGTCCTGCATTAGTAGGTCTTCCGATCCTCGGGAGTAGAGAGCACTGGAGACAACACCTTATGTCTTTTTCAGTGCCTGGCTATGCAGTGCTGACGAGCTCTAATAAGAACGAAATAGCTGCTGTCTCTTCCTTAGTACCTAGGTCGCGCGCGCACGCCTCCAGCCATGATCGGGTTTGTATGGAAATACAATGAAATAGTGAAATGAATTGGTGGGAAGAGTCGACTGACGATTCATGACATGACGTCACGGCCTGTTCTGGACCCAGATTCCCGGTCATCTTCCCGGCGCGGGAACATCAAAGCCGGTTTTTTGTTTTTGACGAAGTCGAAAATTTTTTTTCAGAATACTCTTTCGCGCATTCTAGAGACACCAAAACCAAAAAAACGTATTTCGCCGTGTAGACACTTTAAAGTTAAACGCTTGTTTAACTCGTCTTTATGTATATCTATAAAAATAACCTTGTTGTAAAACAATTCTAAAACTGAATTAAAGAATTGAAACACGAGTTTGATTTGTAGCGTAAACTAATTTGTTACTGCAACTTTGTAAACAAAAAAGTCTCGAATCTAGTTGCATTTGAAAAAGCAGGAAGTTCACGTTTTACTTTGAAAAATGTTGTGACAATATTGTGTTGTTTTCCTTGCGCTTTATGAGTAGCAAACTGGTGGCTCTTCCCTAACATTTGCAAATGAAATCGTGAGTTTTCAGCCGAAATTTTGTAAGGAAAAAAATATCCCATGTTTAAGAACGCAATCTCGGGATATTTTGGTCATTTCCCGAGATATTGAACCGATGATCTTCGGAGCTGAGGTTCACTTGAAACCCGATCACCCCTCATTCCCATTCCTTTTTGCCCTACCAGAATTATTTGTTAGCGGCGCGGGAGGACTGGATCAAGTTTATCACCCAAGATGGCGCCAGGAGATTCGTGGTAAGAGTGAGACTTTTTAATAATTCTAACTGTTTTTCTCAGATATAATTATAATACATGTACTATTTTATGAAGATTTCGAGAAAGGATATTTTTTGGACACTGAGTATAATCAGAAATTCATTTGTGATTTCAAACGAAAAGATAAGCTTTGCAGAAGTTTGTGCCAACCTCAAATCCTTGAACAGGAAGTACACAGCTTATCGTACCATTAAAACTTGAGTTTAAACCCTGGGCTTAAACACAACTGAGACATTTTCAGTTAATCTATAAACTTATGAAACTTGTCAGTGGCTTCGATTTTTGGAAAATTTTTCTTCCTTTTGATCCAGTTGGAGACGTTCTGGTCAGGGGAATTTGTAATTTTACATTGTCAAAAGGTCAAAACGTTTCACTAACACTTACATTTCTTGTTTTGTCAGAGAAACACTTAATTTAATTTATTTTGCTATTTTATGTTGCGATATTTGCTATTTTAGGACAGACTGTATTTATATCTCGTTTCATGGATTTTTAATCTAGATTTTTTGTTGCTAAGTTTTGTTTATGTGAGCACTAGTTATAAAGTTTAATGATAATATATGATATCATTAAAATGTTCTGAATACAGCCATGCCTTTGATCTGAACTTCAAAAATTTGATAGTTACTGTGAAGTTGCATAAGCTGGGAAAACTACAGGGCTGCAGAGTTGTTAACCCTTTAATCCCGTAAAAGGGGGAGGAGGGGGGGGGGAAATACTGCCATATATTGGCTATACGGGTATGTGCTGCCTGATAGGGTCTACTTTTTCAACATAAATTCATAAACAGGGTATGGTTTTTCAGCCATTTTGGACATAAATAGGGTATAGATTTTTGCCATTTGTGGCTTTTCAGCCGTTTTGGTCATAAATAGGGTATCAATTTTAGCCCTTTGCCTTAATTTTGGCAATAAATAGGGTATTAATTTCTGCAAATTCGATTTTTTAGAAGAAGCTACTTCGTTCTTCTTTCGTCATGTCATAAATAGGGTAGGGAAAATGAAATATTTTGGTCATAAATAGGGTAAGGGTTTTGGGAAGCGGGCGGTACACACCTACCAAATATTTTTTGGGAGTACCCCCCCGGGATTTAAAGCTTTTACAGTTTCCTGAGTTTCATCTCGCTGAACTGAAGTGACTCGTAAGATTTCTTCCATTGCCACCAAACTATTCCAAGGGTTGTATTCGGTCCCTTATAAGCTCCGTTCAGGTTGGCGTCCATACAGTAACTGAACCACCAGCCGCCATTATCAGCCCCTGCACAGTTAGTACTGGGATGTTTGTCGTTATCAGAATCTTTGGTTGTGAATTGCCTGTTGTTGTGAACATGCTTTCCACCTGAGAGACGGTCAAACGCCAAAGAATCTCCGGCATTTCCTTTGTACCCTGCAACAGATAACCTGTAACGAATAATTCAAAGCGATAGTACAAAGTCAGCAACATTTTATTCCGCTTGAACGAAGCCCGCCGCAAGCCTTTGCGAGAACATGCGGAAGCATGCAACGGGAGAATCTTTGCTGAATCATTATGGGTGTGAGAAATATCTAGAAAATTTATTACACAAATAAGAATTTCTGCTCATAAACTTCCTCTTGAACAGGGTCGATATGTTAATATACCTAGAGAACAACGACTTTGCAACATCTGTAATTGCAAACTGAAGTCGTTGGAGACGAGCCTATACTATCTATTTATGTGTAAGGAAAGCACTCTTAAAGAACGCAGAGAAAATTTTATAGAATAATTATTGAACATTAACGTTAATTTTAATTATAAAACTTAATTTTGTTACATACTTTCGTTGAATGATGATTCCATTTTTAATGTGACTGTTAAGTTCATTGGAGATATCATGGAGAGTTTTTTATTCAAAGTTTGAAAGTAATAGATTATATTTAAATTATAACAATATACTATATTAAAACAAAAGAATAGCTAATTCTCATTTATAGCACACAACTACATATGGAGAAACAATCAAATAAAAAAGAAATTGAGCTAAAAACCTGAGAAAGGTAACGAACGAGGTAAGCGATCAAATTTGGCTCTATACATGCAGTTTCAAGGAAGTTATTGGTGTCCAATAATCACACTATGAAACCACTGCCGGGGTGGCAAAACCGTTAACGAGTTCTTTCATTCTTTGTATAAAGTTTCCAATATTTAAAAACGCATCAGGGCAACAATATTTAAATAATTATTGGTCAAATACTTTTAGAAGAAGCTTCTTTTGAAAAGGTTTTTTAATATTCAGATTTTGTCAATTTGTATCTCAATTAGAATAAGGAGCATGAATGCTTAACAAACAAATTATGTAAACAAATATTCACCAATATATAAGAACAACGAAGCTCAAATTGGCCAAAATTTAAGAACAATTTAAGAGCAAGCTGAGGCTAAGGCTTGATAACTAGCAAAGTTTTTGTGGTACAAATTTGACTAAAACTTACCAATAAAACATTAAAAGATTCACTATTAAGACTGCTCAACAAACAATGAAGGTATAATTCGCCTCTAAATTCAGCAATGCAATAGTGTGGCGCAAGGCGTTTCATTTTCCAACACATGGTTTTATCTTATTTTTTCTTCAATAAAAACCCCTCATAAAAATAAGAACAATTTAAGAACAACTTGATGCTGAAGTCGCCAAAAAATTACGAACAATGAGCCTCGGCAAAATTTACTGGTTCTTATAAAAAAAAAAAAGCGTATAGGCCCTTTAAAGGAGTTGGTCACGTGCCTAGATACCAGATAGCAACACGTAGCTGGCGAGCAAACCAATCAATTCTTTCACGTGTGAAAAAAAAAACAAAGGGAATCGACGAGTGTTTGTAGATCATCAACAGTTTGAAAGTAGATTTGTAACAAGAATCCACAACAAAAATAACAAGAAAATCACCCTGGCTTATCACATGCAGCCAAATCAAATACGATACGACAAACCGGGTTGATTTGTTATATTTTTCTAGATCTTGGTTACTTCATGTCACGAATCCACTTTTAAAAAATCGATGATTCTGTAAACACTCATTGCTTAATTTGCTTTGTAATTAATTAATATGACTCTTTCAGTATGTACTGTAAATTAAATCTTCAATTAAGAACATACATTTTATGTAATAATATTGTGCTGGAACGTTTGAGAACGTTTTAAATCAAATTTGGCTCCCACATGTAAAAGGCGTAGATCTAAGTCAAATAAAGTTTTGCTGTTGCTGTATTTATCTACTGAAAGAAAGTTCGGGAACAAAGACCAATTAGGCCTCAAGATATTCCCTGAAGATGACTCAGAATTTTGGAATATAAAACAGAGTTGCAGTATGTAAGTATCACAAAAATCTCATGTTAAACTGAATATTGTAAGATATTTATGTTTAGTTTATACCTACACATTACTTATTATTGGCAATCATGCATGTGCTACCTCCTGGTTCTCATACTACTTTAAAATGATAATCGAGTTCCTATAAGGTAGCTCAGCCCTAGGCTTCTTTTGAACTACCTTCCATCTGGAGATCATTCTGTAAGTTAGCTGCTGTACCAATATTACAACAGCATATTTATGTGCATGTTCTATATGCATACGCCGCTTTTTAAACAACATTCTTCTAGCTAGTTTCTGTAATCTCCTTGATAGTTATTGCGTTCGACGTTAGGAGAACGCAATCATAATCTTGCACAGGCGATAAAATCTCGATTTTGTGGTTGATCCAAATCGACGCCATCTTGGATTTATCCGAGAGGGTCTGAGTTCCATTTCTGCGCAGGCGGAAAAAATCTTGATTTTGTGGTTGATCCAAATTGACGCCATCTTGGATTTATCCGAGAGGGTCTGAGTTCCATTCCCTCGCAGGCGGAAAAAATCTCGATTTTTGTGGTTGATCCAAATCGACGCCGTCCTGGATTTATCTGCTCTCATATTTTTCTTTGGAGATGAATAGGCACTCTGTAGAAAAGCTTCCCGATTCGGTTAACAACAACACTGAACAGCGAAAGTATTAACTTGAACGCAAGCCGAATTATTAACTCACGTCAGATCTAAAATGCTTACCTTGACCTACTTTGAATAGACTGTGAGTGTTGCGGCAGAGCTTATGGAACGAAACGGCTTACAGGTTCGAATATACACGGATAAATCAGTACTATTTTTTAAGGCAAAGATCAAAGTGAACACAGGCAGCCCAGTGAAGGCTCTGGTGAGGATTCCAACAGTAAAATATGCTCGCTGCTAACTCTTCTTATGAAAACCACTAACAAAGATGTTGAACGCACTTTGCTAATCTTAGATTACTTCTAGTTTAAAAATAAATGAATTGAATTGAATTGAAATTGAAATTAAAATTGTTTGCCTCTTAGTTTAAGCTTCTCACCTGTATTTATCAACCTCGGATGAAATACTAAAGGAACTGTAGACAGCATAAGAACTGTTTCCACTGAAATCTTTAAGATCAATCCTAAGTTGACTCGGAAATTGTGTCAGCCGATGAATGTATTTATTTCCCAGCCAAAATTCGCGACTCGTACCAAACCCCATCTTATATTCGTCCCAGTTGCGGTGAAAATTTACCGAGCCATCTTGTCGACGTTGGAACACAATCCATCCTCCGCCATTAGTCACCTGATCGCAATGGACGTGAATAACGCCATGATCATCCGGGTCTATTACATACTTGCCATTTTTTGTGAAACCCTGATCCAGCCAGTCTTTGCAGGACCTCACTAGGTTTAAATTTAAGTATTCTTATCAGTAAATTACTAGAAATTAAATATTCAACCCTAGAAGCCTCAAGGGAAGGATGGGGGGGGGGGGGAATCGAACGTACCCCCCATCCTCGATTTTTTTGGCCTTAAATCTGAACGCCTTGACCAATTGCCAAGCGCTTTGGCACAACTACTCCTTGAGAATGAATACATGTTTTGACACTAATTATAAAACGTCATCATTGATGACGTCATCACAGGAAGTCACGAAAACGTTTGTAGATATTTTTCTAAAAATCGAAAAATAATCGTTACTTTTCATTTTCTTTTCGGTATTTTACTATTTTATCGCAAGAAATGTTTTTTTTTCCTTTTCCTATAACAACTTTCAATTTTAGACAAAGTCTTAAAAGTCAGTAATTTATTCAAAATGACCGCCATTTTGGATTTTTGTCTCTGGTAACCATGGTAATAAGATAAACAAATGTAAATTCGTTGACTGGGACATAACTAGTATAGATTATTCTTGATTTCACCAGTGCTATAAGTTTTAGACGATCACAGAGCTTTCGGGTTCCATCCAGAGCCCTTTGTCAATGACAACTTGTTAGATAGTATTTCATTGTTTGTGACCCCTTACTTGCACTCCGTGGGAAAACATTGAGGCCATCAAAGGTCTTTTGATCAACTCTTTCAGTCAGGTAATCACTTTGTATGAGCCATTCAATAATTAATTTTTGTGACAGAGATGCGCAAACTTACAGAAACGGTAATTTGCTCAATTGTATGACTTGAGCTGTTTAATATTCAAGATGCCTACAGTGCAAGAACTAACTTACAGTCAGGTAATCATTTTGTACCAGCTGTTCAATATCCAAGTGGCTGAGAAAGGGAAATTTAGTCAGGCTTAATTTATTCAATTTATTTTATTCACTTCAATTTATTTAATCTAATTGTATGGGAGCTGTTCATTATCTGAGCGGCTTCCAATAGAAGGGCAAACTTACAGTCAGGTAATGGTTTTGCATGAGCTGTTCAATATCTGAGTGACTGAAAAGGACAAACTTAAAGTCAGGTAATAGTTTTGTATAAGCTGTTCAATATCTGAGTGACTGAGAAGGACAAACTTACAGTCAGATAATCGTTTTGAATGAGCTGTTGATTATCTGAATGAGTGGCTTACAGTAGAAGGTCAAAGTCTACAGTCAGGTAATCGTTTTGTATAAGCTGTTCAATATCTAAGTAGCTTACGGTAAAAGGAAAAACTTACAGTCAAGTAATCGTTTTATATGAGCTGTTCAATATCCGAGTGACTAAGAAGGACAAACTTATAGTCAGGTAATCGTTTTGTATGAGCTGTTCAATATCTGAGTGACTGAGAAGGATAAACTTACAGTCAGGTAATCGTTTTGTATAAGCTGTTCAATATCTGAGTGGATGAGAAGGACAAACTTACAGTCAGGTAATCGTTTTGTATGAGCTGTTCAATATCTGAGTGACTGAGAAGGATAAACTTACAGTCAAGTAATCGTTTTGTATGAGCCGCTCAATATCTTAGTGGCTGAGAAGGACAAACTTACAGTCACGGAGGTAATGGTTTTGTATGAGCTGTTCATTATCTGAGTGAGTGGCTTACGGTAGAAGGTCAAAGTCTACAGTCAGGTAATCGTTTTGTATAAGCTGTTCAATATCTGAGTGGCTTACGGTAAAAGGAAAAACTTACAGTCAAGTAATCGTTTTGTATGAGCTGTTCAATATCAGAGTGGCTTACGGTAAAAGGAAAAACTTACAGTCAGGTAATCGTTTTGTATAAGCTGTTCAATATCTGAGTGGCTTACAGTAAAAGGACAAACTTACAGTCAGGTAATCATTTTGTATGAGCTGCTCAATATCTGAGTGGCTGAGAAGGACAAACTTGCAGTCACTGAGGTAATCGTTTTGTATGAGCTGTTCATTATCTGAGTGAGTGGCTTACAGTAGAAGGTCAAAGGCTACAGTCAGGTAATCGTTTTGTATAAGCTGTTCATTATCTGAGTGGCTTACGGTAAAAGGAAAAACTTACAGTCAAGTAATCGTTTTGTATGAGCTGTTCAATATCCGAGTGGCTGAGAAGGGCAAACTTACAGTTAGGTAATCGTTTTGTATGAGCTGTTCAATATCTGAGTGGCTGAGAAGGACAAACTTACAGTCAGGTAATCGTTTTGAATGAGCTGTTCATTATCTGTGTGAGTGGCTTACAGTAGAAGGTCAAAGTCTACAGTCAGGTAATCGTTTTGTATACATGTAAGCTGTTCAATATCTGAGTGGCTTACGGTAAAAGGAAAAACTTACAGTCAAGTAATCGTTTTGTATCA
>JAOCPT020405257.1:0-13242 GCA_026546935.2 Palythoa grandiflora | reverse complement strand
TTTCAAGCGCCCTTGAAAACTGAAACTAAATTCCAGGAGTATTCAAGGAGTTCAAGGAGTAGCACGAACCCTGGTTTCTAGCGAAAACTACGTGCAGGTGCTCAGCTCGATGCATTCATACGTGCAGTTATTGTATTTACTTTTGTTTTTCATGTCGTCGTCGGCGTCGCCGTCCTCGCTGCTTTAACTCTAATAGTTTGTTTCGGCAACACGCGCTTTGGAGTTGAGGCACTTTGGGTATATGAAACACCCACACTAAAAAATCTTACTAAGGTCGAGAACATTTCATCTAAGTTCCTGGTTTCTTCTGAACAAACATAAGACAGAATACTATCGTTTTTCAAATGAAGCAAGTAAATAAGTTTTGCTCCTAAATGTTTTTAAGAACAACCGTAAAACGAGAACAACTTTTACTAACGACGATATGAAACAACTTATAAATAATTCAAAAACAAAATGTCAACGTACCGATAAATTTATTCCTATAAAGAAACCAGAACAACGTTCAAGCTATAAACAACAGCACAGAGAAACGGGCTGGAAAATTCAATTTCTTCTTTCAAACTCAATGCCAGTTTTCTCTTTACCTCAACAGCGTTTTAGAAAACTGGAAAAAAGTTCGAGAGTTTTTCGTTAAATTATGGCCACGGGCCTATACTTTAACTCCTTATACGAAGTCATGGCATCGTAGAATTATTTATTACATAATGACTAACTTTTCTCTATATATTAATTATACTATATACTATATTTTTGGCTTATACGAACCTTGCTTCGTTATAAATAACAAAACGTATATATGACTCGACCTGGTATATGGATTTTATGTTAATCGCATTCAAAGATTAATTTTTTTGGAAAGCAAACATTTAAATTTGCTAATTATAGTTATTATAACAATTTTGAAGAATAATTTGCTGGTGAAACGGGCTGCGAAATTTACAGCAGGGTGTAACATTTTGCAGAACTTAAACTGCTGATACACGTCGAAACTTTCAGCTGAAACTTGTGTGCAACGACGATGCGAAACAAGTTTCAGCAGGTGTTGCACCGTGTAACATAGTCGGTTTCGTGAAAGTTTTTTGACTTCCGTTGCGAGACAGGTTTTATGAAAAGTAGAACCGCTTTCTACTTCTGCAAACAGTCGCAACAATCGCAGTGCATGGCGATAAAAACAAAGAGTTTCACCGTGTAACGCCACTTGGTGAAACTGTTCTCGCTCGGTGTTGCACACAAGTTTCAGCTAAAAGTTTCAACGTGTAACAGCGACTTTAAATCGAGCTTTATATTGACTAAACGGTTTTATAGAAAATCTTAAATTAAATCTTTGTACAACTATACACGTAGATTGCCGGCGCAATAAAATTTAAGCTTTGTTATTTTAAAAATTTTAAGACTGTGTTGTCTTAACTTTAAACGTCGAAGTTTTCAGTCAATTAACATTGCTTTTCTGGAACGACCTTCATTTGCAGTGCCATCGATCCATTATCCATACCAATACTTGAATATAAATAACTTCTATCTGTTCTTAGCACGCACGCTCATATAATCACGTGACCCTCTTCCAGCGTCACGTGTTTTCAGCTTTCATCTTAAGGAACCTGATGAAAAAAATGCTACTGTAAGCGATTTGCAAATACAGGTCGGTTGTGTAGTTTTGTTTAAATAGTACTCAAGTCTTTATTTATCCAATCAGAAAGAAGTTTAGTTAACCAATCAGAAAGAAGCACAAATCTGGATTGAAGAGCCAATCAGAGAAAACCTTTGTGCTCATAAGTGAAACCCTTTTTCCCACCACCACAATATCAACCAAAAACGAAAATAAACAATATTTCTTACAAATGCTCATAAATAAATAAATAAATGAATGAATAAATAAATAATTAAATAGGAAATCGAAAAATTATGAACATCTCGTCTGCATTAACCAATGAAAAATTTGAGTCTTTTTTTAACTTTTAATAGAGCATTATATTCGCAAAATATACGGTGCAATTATTGATGCTTAAGTGTTTTTGCCATTTTTCTATCAAGCGATTGGGTAATTACTTTAGAAAGCATGCAAAATAAAAAGGATTTTTTTTATTTAACTTTAGAAAATAAGATTAATTGAATTAGAAAATGTGTTTACGTATGAAAAATTAACAACAGCTTTTAATTATTAGTGATTTTTAAAAAGTAAAGGTTAAGAAGAAATATTTTTGATTTAAAGTTTACATTTTTTCTTACAAATTATTTAACAGGTGTTAGTTTTAAAAAATTTCTTAACACGATACATTGATAATAGGGATTGGCTCATTTTAATCTCTAACTACGATACGCGACAATTACCTTCGTTTATAAATAATTTAATTTTAAATCTCCACTTCAACTTCTTGCCAGTAACCTTTATCGAAGGTACATCTATTGGGCAGAAAAATTTCATCCAAATCGGCAGGGTCAGTTATCTGAGATAACTCCACCGATTTCCTGAAAGAAACGAAAAAGCAAGAGAAATTACACGAGAAATCTAATGTGCTGTGCAGATTTCCTGGTGCATGTGATCTCGATTAACAGACAAAGCGGAAAATCCGAGCTGAGAGGACCTTCGATCTAAAACCAGTGTTCGCATGGATGCCCGAACTTGCAATAGGCCCTTTGCAAGAACTGGTCACGTGCCAAGATAATCCATAGCAACGCGCAAGCGACGAGCATTTACAGAATCATCGACGTTTTGGAAGTTAGAGGATTCGCGACGAAGTCACCGAACGATAGAAAATTTGAATTTCAACCTGGTTTATTGTACCAAATAACATTTCTAGTCACATTATGCTGGCCGCTTGTCGCAAATCTACATTTAAAACATCGAAGATTCCATAAACACTCGTCGCTTCGTAAAACGTGCACGCGCTGGTCAGCTTACTCATCACGTGACCACTCTTTCAATGGGCCTATTCAATGTTTTTTGAAGGATTTTCAAGGCCATGATTTGGAAATTCAAAAACTTCTCTTGGAAAGTTTTGCGTATACATTCTCGACTAACAAAACTAAGAACATATTCTCTCACTTCGTTTCTCAGCTATTCTATAAAAATACAGTAGTTTTCAACTTGAAAGTTGCCAAAATAAAAAACGCATTTGCAAAAATTGACACTTTCAAGTTCAAGCTCTGAAACTCAAGTATTTTCAAGGCATTCAGTTAAATTTTGATTTTCAAATCTATATCTTGATAGTTTCATTCATCTTTTATTTTTCTCTTCTGTGACGACAATTTCAGTTCAAGATAGAAAGAAGAGCGAAATGATCGTTTTAACCCTGTGCACAATGCAAACTAAAGCGATAGTGTTCCAGATTTTCTTCTCGGAAAAATGTTACAAATTTTTCTTCTTTTATCAGCCAATAGCAGTGAAAGTGAGTGGAAAAAAAATCGAAATTCATTCTTGTTAGCCGCCCTATATCTAATACGTTGTTGCATTTTGTATGACCGGATCGAAATCGGTTTGTAACTGACGGGTTTTAAAATCCTGAATTATCACGGTAATAATTTTTAACCAACCGTGCGTACGGTCCTACTGGTTATGAAAATTGAGCAAACCGACGGCACAACATTTTGTAAAGCGTTTTAATCATTTTAACCGCTGTTTAGAAAAAAGGTTTTCCCGCGTCTGTTTTCAAGTTATTACATAAAGTGCAAGTGTATAGGCTTCTTTCATAAAGAACGGCCATTTTGAGAACGTTTCACACCAGAGACGCAAACACAAGGGTATTCAGACAAGGTACAAGAAAGATGCACGCACGCGCAGTTATATTTCTTCCGCCATTTTGAAAACACAAACAAAGCTGCGCGTGCGTACATCTTTTTTGAATCGCTTGCGTTCCGTGTCTGAATGTCCTTGGGTCTTCGTATCCAGTGTGAACCGACCTTTAATATTCATTTTATTATATTATATTCAAATTAGAATATTTACGCTCGCAGAAATAAGAACAAATTAAGAACAAACTGAGGCTGAAATCGCCAAAAAATTAAGAACAATGAGCCTCGGCAAAATTTACCGTGTAATTATTAGTTTTAACCAATGGCCTTTATCTATTTGCACTTCTGTATCTATCAACTATACCCATTGTTATATATTGTTATATATAATTCATGACATGAGTAGACACTTTTGTGATCGGAATCTGGAACGCATGAAAGTGAAAGTACTCGGCGTCTGAACACGTACTATATAATTCCTAAGGGACTCACTTTCCAGAAGTTCGAAGTTAAATGACGCGTACTTTACACCCTTCGGCTTCATTCTCTCAGCTTTTTCAGATGCTCTGACGAAGGGCTAACGCTCGAAACGTCAATTTTTTCCGATTCCTACGGCGCGATAATGATTCGTTTATCAACTACAGTTACGGCAGTTCAGTGTCAGTTCGACTCACTACAGCCAATTCTTCGAGCGCTGAAGGAAAATTCCACTTCACTTTTCATTTGTTCAAATAACTTAAGATACATAAACAGTTAGGTCGTTTTTTAGAAAAAGATGATATATATAATTAGCTTGTCAAAGTCAAAGGTAACCTTTTAAATACCGGCAAGGCAACTCAACGAAGGCCAACAAAGCCGGCTAAAAGGAGGAATGCGTTATAAAGCTGTATACGTAAGTTCTTATTTCCGTAGATAGCCTAAGCCTAAGGTTTTATAAAATTTCGCGGCTGATTTTTATCATAAATAAAATGTATGTTTGAAAAAACCTTCGGCATCGGCGAATTTCTTTTTTTTTTGCTGCTGTTGGAATACACGCTTTTTTTTATCTAAGAACCAGTAAATTTTAACGAGGCTCATTGTTCTTAATTTTTTTGGCTGCTTCAGTCAATTTGTTCTTATGTCTATCGGGTTTGAAATGATAAGAAATCAAAACAAAAAGACAAAGCATTGAAAAACAATGCTGATCGTCTGTATTTTTAGGAGATCTCTGTACGAGGAACTTTTCAGTATTACACGAAATGTGTATCATTTGGGACAATACTAGACATAATAATAAATTGAAAACGGTTTCTTTGTGTTTTTACTGTGCAACGATTGCGAACGTACGCGTATTACAAGATTCAGTAAAGTTTCAATTAGAAACATTTTCACTTCTTTTCAGCCTCTGTCTTAACTTGTTCTTAAATTTTTCTTAATTTTCGGCCAATCTGAGCCTCAATGTTCTTATAAATTTGTCCATATAAAAAGAAAAGGGTGTATATATTTAGCATCACACAATCGCAACCTATCAGTGGAGAGAAACTGCCAGTTGGAAAAAAGAATCATATAGAGTTTTGTGACTATCGGACATATCGAGAGCTAGCAGATGTGAAATTTATGTCCAGCAGGAATAGACAATAGACAACAGAGAACTGATTTACAAGAACTTAACCACTGACTCTGCTCCCCATGTGAGTATCTAGATCAGTGCCGGGATGGAGCACCTGACAGGTAATGAGGGGGTCATTGTCATTGGTTCAATTCCATGAGCAACTTAAGGAGTAGTTGAAGTGGCAAGTTCAAGTTGAACGTAACCGGCAAGTTGCAAACTTGCATTTAACTTCTGAGGATTTAAGAACAAAATAGATAAAAGAAGACTGTTAAGCAACTTTTGAACCCTTCCAGCACAAAGCTTCAGGAAATTTACAGCTCTGTTGTGCTGGGGAACAACCTAATATTGTAATATCATTGATGAAGTCAGTGCCAGTGTTTACTGATTGTTGTGGACGACAGTGGATATTGAATTAAATAAGAGTTCTTATATCAGATGTTATCAATAGTGAAGCTAAAATATTGCAAGTTATCTGCTAAAACCCATCTTCAGTCAAATACTGTGTTTTGAAAGACAGTTACTGTCTGTTTAATACATATTTACAACACCATCTTGTGATTCAGTTGTTTTTAAACTAAAGGATACTAGCACCGAATGCTTTTAAAATACACCTAAACGCATCATTTTAAAACTCAATAAAAGAGCTAGGTCGACACTAGATAAAGCGGCGAACGTGTTGATGGGGCCCCAGTTCTAGTATTTATGATGAAAATGGACATTTGGAGTCTGAGTTAGTCCAGAAAACAACCATGTACTGATTACCGGGCTTGAAGCCAATTTTATTTGCTTCTTTCTAGCAACTACCTTAAGTTTAACACAGAAGAAAAAAAGGTTATCATTATTTTCCGCGAAGGAATTTCAAGATTGCATGCAATTCAGGAGGCGCCGGTTACGCTTCTCATTTCCGTGGATATTTTTATATTTTTACGCATAAATCAAAAGCTAAAAATAGTTTTTCCTTCTGCTGTGTTGGGGCCGGGTCAAGGTGAATAGAGGAAGCTCATTTGGTTTTGTCAACAACGCGTGAGAGTCATATGATGCGATCGTGTGACATTTATGTGTGACATTCAACACTAAAAAAACGAAGCCGTTTGGGCCTACCTTAAATTAGGCCCCGTCAAGGTAAATTTTAAAACGCTTTAATTTTTCTTCGGATTTGCCTTCCAAATACCGTCCACACTAATACGCACATATCTATCCATTAAAACGGTAAAGTTGAATGAGCCGGCTAAGCGTATTACACTCTATTTTATTAAGAACCAGTAAAATTTTAGCCTGCGTCGCAGACACTCTATATTGGAAGAGCTTCGGCCGGCTGCAACGCAGGCTAGTAAAATTTAGGTCAGACTGAAAATGTTCTTATTTAATTTTGTTCTTAAAGGTACTTAAATTTTCTATGTTCTCCGATGGGGTTAGCCCACTTCTTATGTCGTGATACTACGTGTACTGTACTAGGGTACCTGACCTGCTGGGGACGCTACATGTTTTCTCATCTATCAAAATGTCAAAACGAAATCAAACAACCTTTGGGGAGTTTGGCTTTACGAAGCGAGTGTGTCATAGAGGCGCTGAAGTGCATGTTGTTATTCCGGAGTTCTTTGAAGAGCCAGAGACTGTAAAGCGCATCCATATTGTTTTAATTTTACTTTTAATAAAAAAAAGTTAGACTCAGATTGTTCTTATATTGTTATCTTTTTTCAAGCAATTTCAGCCTCAATGTTCTTATTAAGCTTGTTGTTAATAAAAAAAGTGTAGCGTGGACGCGGTAGCGAATCCTCGTGAAAACGGTGCTTTTTGAAACGCTTCCGGCACGTCGCCATGGCAATCTCGAATCAAACATGGCGGCCGTATGATTATGGACTGTCATGTCTGTGTGTTATATCAACTCAGTTTTATGGTTAGTTTGGAGTTAGATATCGCTTTATATGTAACTTGTACTCTCTACAGAAACGCGTGAATCATATTGTTCCTACAACTTACTCTTTTGACTCAAACACCGACTCTACATTTACAGCGACGATACAAACCATATGAAAGAAGGAAGAACGAGCGCATGGTAGGATAACTTTGTCAATGAAGTCAGTGTAATTCCCAAAGAAAGGAGAGAGAATTTTAGGATGCCAACAACTTATGTTGTGTAATTTATTGATAATCCGGCAAAGATCGTATTAGTGTTGGTGGACGCGAAACATTTATTTGGATTCTAGTGTGAACGCAAAACATATTGTACGTTTTCACACCTGCTTATCCGTTTTTCAATACTTAATAAAAAGCCAACCGAATTTCGTGGACTACCTGTGCTTGAACGCAAACCGAATTTTAGCGAATGTATGGGAAATTTGAAGTTTGAAAATTGTTGTTCAGAAATGTAATATAATCGTTCATTCAACACTGGTTCTTTAGCAATCATTGTTTGTTACATCAGTATTATATAGACTCTTGTTATTTGGCCATCGAAGTTTACATCTATATTGCTTTTGGTTTACACTTACTTTTTATCGTTGCGCCTCAGAAATACAAAAGCGCTTCAACTCCGGGATCCCCCCAAAAAACAATATAGATGTAACAAACAATGATTACTGAAGATGCAATTAGATTTCAGTCGCTGTTGCTAAATGAAAAATATTTGGAGCTGAAATCAGTTTTTCTTGTTGGGGATCAGAGAGGGGAACTTTGCGCATCACGTGCTCAAATGGGTTGTCACACGGTTGGTCAGCCCGAAATATCTCTTCTCTTCTCTTTATTTTTGGTGGCTTTTCCTAAAATTTATCAATAAACAAGATTTTATACCGAAAATGAAATTATGGTTAAACTTGTTGCCATGGTAACTCAAAGTTGACAGCTATATTTTTCAAAAAAATTAAACAAAATTAAGTTTATGCTTTTATTGTAAATTAATAAATCGTAAAATTGGTTTAGAACTTTTTTGGTAAACTTTTTAATTACTGTTTATATTAATTGCTATAATTAATCTATAAGTAATTTCTGCAAATGAGGTGACGTCATCAGTATGACGCAACATATTGAATATGTAAATTTCAATAACTAAAACAGCTTTCTCAAAATGTTTTTAGTTGATAAAGCAATCCATAGTAGAAGTCAGGTAACATGAACATATTTGTAAAGTTTAAATTATGAATTAGTGTTTGTACCTGATTACATTTCGATAAATTAAATAATACAAGGTTTTCAGTACATTTTTGGAGAGAGTTAAGATATTTGATGACGTATATGTGACGTCATATGACGTCATAACACTGGCTACATTACGGATTTTGAACAAGCTGGTGGTGAATCCAAGTCTGAGGGAAGCCAAAATTTGAAATAAAAATGCGGTAATCTATCCATACATTTAGAGCATTAGAACCCAGTAAACATGTTGTCTTGTCTTGTCACCAAAAAAGTCCAGTCTGAAGAGGGTTAAAGAACAAGCTTGGGCTCGATAACTAGGAACGTTTTTTCAAAATGGAAAATTAATTGATTGAAAATAAACCATATAAAAGATTCACTGTGATCTTAGCCCTAAAGACTGTTCAACAAACAATGAAGGTAGTCGCCCGCTCTAAAGTCAGTAGTACAACACATGTGTGGTGCGAAGTGTTTCGTCAGTCCAATACCCGGCCGCTTCCTGTTACGTTCTTCAGCAGAAGCCGCTCACAGAAATGTAAACAAATTAAGAACAAATTGGATCAGAAGGGGCCAAAAATTAAAAACAATGAGCATCCGCCAAATTTACTGTTTCAAAAAAGGGTATAAACACAATACTGGGATCACACATTCTTTGATAAAAATTCCAAAACAACCAAGATCTAGTGGACAGTTAATTTTTCGATGTAATTGAAACACAAAAGCATGACTGAGGCAACTGTCTCGGTTTTCCTCATACTGTCTATGGCCCTGGTTGTTAAAGTGATGTTTCTGAAAAGATCGATCCTTCACTTGCTTTTAATTAGCGATTTTTCTGGGAAAATTTGAAATTTATCTCCGTTTGGCCAAGAAAGTTTTTGTTTTCAAGTTTCTCGCCAAACGAGATTTTCCAGTGGCATCCATGCAGGCCTGTTTCGTTGGATTTCTTTCGTTACTGATCCTGTGTGTCTATCGCGAAGTTAGTACTCGAGGTTCGTGATTCAAGTGATCACGGAGCGGTCAGACCCAGCGACTAGATCAAGCTCGAAAGTTTTGTCTCTCAAACCAAGAAAATCCATCACGTGTTTTCTAAGTGTTGGGTGCTTATCATTTAGTGGTATTTCTTACAGTCAAGGCACTATAAAAAGTGACAGCAGCGTTATTTAATGGCTGCAAATTTTGACATTTTTCAATTGGGTGTTCAGAAAAGGAAGACCGAAGATCCGGAAAGCGAAGACCAAGAACGAATACCCAATATTTGAAAACTGCTAGCAAAGCAAGGCATTTGCTAGTTTTAGTTCTTACTGGAGCCCAGTCACAGAGGGTCTTCGTTTTCCGGACACAGGAGCTGGTAATGTATCGTCTGCGCATGGGTCTTGGTCGCGATTAGTGACTCGCAACATCGGAGCTATCACCCAAGTAAGACAAATGTGTACAAATATGTATGTACGTGCATTGCGTAATCACTAAATAAGTTTTGTCACCCAACCCACGAGTCATAAGAGCGTATGCGCTAAAAATTTAACCGCAAAGCTGTTAGTGTAGATTGGTAAGTAAACTTAGCAAACTACAACACAAAGAAGAGCCACAGGAAACCCATACAAGCTTAGAGAGTCGAATAAATGAATAAAAAAAAATATGTTACTTACGTGAGTGTTGTTGATGTCGTCTTTGACCTTCAATTGCGATTTCAAGCCATTTTAGTGATTTTTACAGATTTCCCCATTCCCATGGGTCAAAGACGACATTCACGTAAGTAAAATATATTTTTTTTATTCATTTATTGAACTCTCTAAGCTTGTATGGGGTCTGTACGGGTTCAGCAAAGGAGATTATCATTCGATGCAACTTTTACTTCTTTCTCATTGGTCCATGTCCTACCACGTGACCTACAAATAACTGCCTACAAATATGACACTGGTCATGCGCATTGCCGTCTTGCGGATTTATGCTGCAAATATGACATTGCTCATGCGTAGTGTCGACAAAATACATTTTCTTATTGATAACTGAAGAAGACCGACTGTGATTACAAGGCATCGCGCACTTTACCGCTTGTCGCTTTCTACAAAAAAAATAGAAAAAGCAAATTTAGTGATCGAATGATAATTAAATTTAACAATTATTAGACTTGGTAATCGCAAAATATCTTGATTTGTCAGTATCTCGCAATTTAATTATTTGCCGAGGCTTCGGCAAATAATTAATCTGCTCGCCTCTGACAAATCACGATACTTTGCTCAAAGTCGTCCAATAATTTTTTATTATTTGGACGAAGCGACTAAAGCTGATGACAATGCAAAATTAATTTCGGTATGACTGTATGACGTCAGTATGTCGTATCTCCTAAGTTTCTAGACCGTTGGAGGCCTGGGCTGAAAACGAAGAATCGAGGTGACTTTCTTTTTTTTGGAGCAGCTGCTCTGAAATTTAACAGTAAAAATGGCTACTTTAATTCACACATTTTGCCGCCACACTAGAGATGTGAACAGCATTAGCTTTTCTCCAAACAGTAAGATCTTGGCGTCGGCATCGGGCGATAAAACCATTCGCTTGTGGAATGTCGAAGACGGAGAAGAACTGCCATTTTCACCTCTGATTTATCATACATATTACGTAAATTGTTGTGCTTTCTCCCCGTTTGGAACTTTGCTGGCTACAGCCTCTTCAGACTGCACTATCTGCTTATGGGATACAAGTACAGGCAAAAATGTTGGTGTTTTAGAAGGACATAAAGGCGGTGTACGAGTTTGTTGTTTTTCTCCGAACTCGCAATTCCTTGTTTCCGGCTCGGCCGATGAGTCGTTTTGCATCTGGGATGTGAAATCCAAACGGCTACTTCGATGTGTGGAAAAAGGAGTTGAAAGCAGCATTAATGCTTGCTGCTTCACTCCAGACAGTCTTTATATAATTACAGGAGCTAGCTGCGGAGATTTAAATATTTGGGAAGGTCATTCCGGTAAATTAATGAAGAATGTTGAAGGACACGATCTTGGAGTGACTTCGTGTGTGCTTTCGCCCACTTTTGGATCTGCAAGTGAGTAAATTTTGGTACTTATTGAATTCTTGAATAGCAAGCTGGGTTAAGAAATTTGGTAAACACATCGTTTCTAATCTTGAGCTCTGAAACATCGTCGTTTATTTGTGTTTTTATTAACATTTAGATACAGGCTTTTATCTACAATAACTGAAGATAGCCATATACTTTTTACAATATTTACAAAATATTTGGTTGTGTGGTAACGTAAATAAGATATGAATAAAATATTAACATAATATCTGAAAGAGAAAAAGAAATAAAAAATAAATACTTTGTATATTTTATTCTATGTAGTATGTTGTGGTTCAAATTTATCTTTTGACTTTGGTTCAAAATATTAAGATATTATTACATATCAAAGAACAACTGAACATACAGTTTGATCCTGGGATAAGTTTGAACCACAACATATATACGTTATATATTTAATATACACACAACACATTTTGAACAACTTGTTCATCCATGATCATCAGACAGAAACTCTGATGTGTTGTTAGAGGAAGTCTTATCAGAACAAATGATGAAAAAAATCGGATGCCCCAGGCGGGAATCAAGCCCACGACTCACCAATTTCATGGCTGGTGCTCTACCACTGAGCTAATGAGGCTGCTACGGTGGGATGGGTTGATTTTTAAATTGTGAGTTCAATTACTGCTACACATTCTCTACCAAATTTGGAAGAGAAAGTGCCACCTTAAATGTAAAATAAAGTCAGAGGAAAAATAAAGAATAATTAGCCACTTTAGAAAAGAGTTTGGTACTAGGCTGAATTTAGGACCACAAAGGTGCTTGGGATTGTTACAAGGGAAAGAGTTGTTTTGAAGTGCAGTGTTTGAGACGTATGGATATCAGATTACCATGAGTAAAATGGATTTCTTGCAAACAGAGGAAGATATTTCAGGAACAAAGCTTCGCAGTCCAATTTCTGCACAATTTTGTGGCATTGGCTATTGTTTAGAGGTGCTAAAACAACAGGGAAACTTGCTGAGCTTTGAGAAAAGTATTATTGTCTCGTACAGGAGCTTTTCTGTTGTATTTTCCAATGCTTTTTGAACTTATAAATGCCGTATTTAAAGACCTTACTTATTGAATATATCTTTTTTCTGTTTTTATTTACAAGTTAACAACATCAAATAGCTTGTACGTCCCATGTAGAATTCAATGTTTTTGTCACTGTCTCGATACTTTCAATGTTGAACAATGTCGAGGGTTCTTTAATTGAAGCTCTAATTTCCTTTTTTCTCTCTTTACTTCGTCAAACTGAGCTTGCAGTTTATTGTTTTCACCTCTACAATCTTCTACGTATACTTCATGACTTAGAGCACGAATCTCTTTCCTGCTGATTCAATTGTTTGAAAATATTCAAAGACATGTCAGTCTGTGCTTCAGATTGCACTTTTATGTTAACGTTTCGCTTCTCTTCCTCACTTGTGTTACAGTCAGTGCTCTTGATTTCGCTGATTGCTTCATCATCATCCTTGACTTTTCTTTTTCTATTGAACTGGTTAATCACATATGTGTCAATTTTTTTGTTGGTCTCTCTGCTTTAGGGACAAACCAGGGAAGCAGCGTTGGTAAATGCATATGGCTCAATTTTTCTTGTTCTTCCCAGTGATTAGCACAGACACAAGTCGTCAATGATTCCATTTTCAAAGTTTCATTCCTCAAGGAGGAGGCGTAGCACAGTTGGTAAGTGCGCTGCCTTCTGTGCTGGAGGTCCCCAGTTCGATTCTCATTGACTCCAACGCCT
>JAOCPT020404388.1:0-13244 GCA_026546935.2 Palythoa grandiflora | reverse complement strand
GAGCCCACATCCGTATAAGCCTCGTGGTTTCTTGTGGGCTTCCTTTGCCTCCTTATCGAATTCTATAGTATTTTGTATTTTTAAAATGTATATATTTGTGTGGCAAAAAAATAAATAAACTGATACTGAAACTGAAACTGAAAGGTGGCAGACATCGTATGGATACAAGTGCTAGTGCAAAAATAGAAATTTAAAAAAAGGTGCAATTAAAAACAAACAAATTAAAATACAACACTAGAATGTTTCATGGTGTCAGTCACTGGGATTTTTTTTGCTTAGTTCAACAGCCAGCGAACTATGGCTGAAAGCAGCATCAATTTGTCCTTTAACTTCTCCATGCCGGTTCAACTTGTTCAAGTTAATTTCCTTTGCCGAGCAAACAGACCACAGGGGATTTGGCAAGAAACTGCTGACGTGTTTGCTTAATGTGGGATAACTATGAGATTGCATCTCGCCTCCGAAATGAACCAAAGGAACTGTGTAAGGCCACTCTTGTTACCTGTTTTGGGCCAGAGGCCCTGCAGGAGGCGGACCAGTTGGTTATTTACAAAGCTGGGTGGATTTGACGTTGAGATCTGCTCGAACACAAATCAGAGTGGCCGGGACTTGAACATAGATTAACTACATTCAATTCTTCCATCATTCACACCAGGATGTGCTTGCCAAACAATCTAGGTAGTTTTTGTTGTTTGCTTTATTGAAAGATCTCAATTTGTTTGTGTAACAGAATATTATAACAAAGCTGTTGTGGCATCTCACAAGATAATGCAAGAACACAAAACTGAGGTGGCAGAAGGGAAATGTTGGTCACGCAACCATCTTCGGAGTTCTTTCAGAGCAATCCATGGCCAAGCTAACACACTGCGCAAGATGGGAAGGTTCAAGGAATCACTGAACAAGTACCTGCAGCTTGAGAAACTGGACCCAAATTTTTATAGGTAATAAATGCATGTTAACAGATTTATGTCTAATAACTAACAGCTGGTTAAATAAATATATAATTAACCAGTGATTTAAATAGCTTGACATGAAAGTAAAGGGACAAAAAATGAACAAGAATTATTTTTGCTAGTTGATTTTATATTTTAAGCTTTAATATAAAGTTTTATTAATTTTCAGCTGGTCATCATATGCCAACTGGAGATATCATGTGTTGGAAGTCTTTTTAAAACTTGGTGACGACAAAGGAGCACTAAAATTTGCACACAAGGAATCTAATTCAGAAGCATTTGGGCTGGCTTCATCGGCTGGTGCTTGGTATTGGTCCTTGGCTTTGACTGACTTCAGATACATGAAAAAGCAAGGGTTTTGTTCCGAGTATTTTGCTTCAATCAATGGTTCAAGTTGTAAGAAAGCAAAAGGTGGTGCAATACTACGAGCTTTCCAGGCAGCTCCAGTAATGCTAGAATTTCTCACTGGCAACAGAAAGCTTCCAAACTGCCGCATACCCCACCACATGGGAGGTGAAGATTCGCTCACAAATGCTGGTACATATTGGTTGTCGAATGCTGAACTTTGGAAAGGTACACCTGGGGCTATTGAGTGGGCTGCAAAGAACTGCCGTACATTCATGTGCCTTTTGATGCTGCAGAAAGAGAAAGATGCTTGCAAACAGCTTCGATTTGAATGCAGTGTTGACAATTTCAAAACCCTTGTTAGCAAAGGAGTGTTTCTTGATGCAAGGCTTTTTGAAAATGGGAAGACATTACTTCATGAAGCAGTGTGTTATGAACAGCCAAAGCATCTGAAAATACTTTTGGACTCTGGTGCAAAGGTAAACACCACTGGAGGGAAAAGAGTAGGAGTTCCGCAGCCACTACACATGGCATGCTATTATGATCTTGACCCCAAGATCATAAGAATTCTTTGTCAAGCAGGTATTTAGTATAATACTGTCAGTATGTAGAGGGGGCATTGGGGCACATTAAGAGCCACCCTTTAAAAATTTCGACTATCGTCATTTTGGACGAGAAAAAATGAAATTCCTCAAACTTTCTCAGATAAATGGTCTAGATAAGTGATTCACAAAAATATATTTTTTTAGTTCAATCCGATTTGTATTTTAGCGCTGAGACAACCATCTTGGTTTTGCCCCTCTGAAAGGGCTTTCAGCGGCCATTTTAGAGCACATTTTTAACAATTTGCCATACCAAGAAAACGTTGTAAATCCAAATAAAAACCCATCGAAACAAGCAAATGTTTCTGGTTACGTTGAGAGGCAGTTTTTAGGTTTCCATTAACATCTGATATTTTTACAGAATTTTAAATTTCTTCCCTTTTGCGCTGCTCGTGAAGCGCCATAAAAATGGCCAGATTGAAAGGAAAATATTGCCAAAAGTACATCACTTGAGATACCAAAACTACTCTCCATTTAAAGAGCAATGTCTCAGCTGTAAAAATATCCAATAAAATTTTGGGGCAGTAAAAAATGTAAAATGTTAGAAGAAGAAGTTTAAGTTGTGATTTTGTCAACAAACAGCGCCGTCCTAATTAGCATGATCACGTGAAAACAACGATGCATGAAGAAAAAAATGATTTATTGCACTTACCTCATGACATGCTGATAACTGGGTGTTCCACGATACCTCATGTTATATTATCAGTAAGTTTCAGCTGCATTTCCGATCATTATTGTACGAAATAACTCGAGACATCACAACCGTCAAGCAGATATCTCCGAAACCCTCGTCACAACATCAAATTTTCATCTCATGACCGCCATTTACATGAATTTTAACAAATGAATGTGCCGAGATCCTAACTGACCCATAAGTCTGTCAGCAGCCTTTCTAAACTGCACAAACGTTTGCTGTTATTAGTTTTTTTATACTCTTTAAACAAAAGTAAACTGCACATAGTTGTATTTGCAAAGTAATATAAAAACATGTAGTAAAGAAATAACAGCAACCATTATTGAAGCCCATAAGACACATCCTCCACATAGCAAACATGTTTGTATGATGTCTTGGATATTTTCTCTAGTGCCTCTAGATCTGAAAATTGATGTTTTTTTATAACTTGTTTAGATTTATTGAATCATAATGTATTGGATGCAAAATTTTTCAAATCTTAAAAGACAAAACACAAAAAATACTTTTTACTGTATTCTCTGATGAGGCATGTGATTTTTAGTGAGAAAACAAGTGCTCTCCTCAGATCAATTTTGCATTAGTCATGGTATATGTGAGAGCAGTTGTTTGCCTCAAATTGCACAGTCAGAAACATTTGTTGGAAATCACTACTAACATAATTTTGAGTATGGAAAATTGGGGTGAATGAGTACTAGAAAAATTCTAGGAATAGTCTGGAATTTTGTTTTTAAAGATATGTATAAACTCTGCACCTGAGTTAGTGATTTTTCACTTTCTCAAAAACAAGCATTTTGGTTTCATACTGTGCATCTAAGGCCTTGTTTGCACTAATGCATCTTCATTTGGCTTTGTTTTTGGTAATACGAAAATGCATCCATCGATCTGTGTCCACACTACCATACTGTTTTCAACTGTTCACATTAAAATGCTCAAATACTGAATTAAAATGTGTGGTGTAACTATGTGCACATGCTCAGAAGAGATGCCATGATGGAAATTCAATGGTGGAATTCAAGCAGAGAAGTTCTTTGTTTCTTTAAGTAAGTTTAAATCCATTTGTGACTTAATAAATAAGAATCGTCTCTATTAAAATGATTTTTGCTATTGCTGAACATGCCTACGCTAATCCTGACCACAATATCCTTTTTGACGAAGCTCAAGTACTTGCAAAAACAGAAAAATATGTTCCTAGAATCATAAAAGAATCTATCTAAATCCAAAAACACAAAAATAACTTTGATAGAGACGATTCTTATAAATTAAGTTGCACATGAATTAACTTAAAGAAACAAAGAACTTGTCCACTTGAATTCCACCATTGTTTAACCAGATACATGTACAATGGATTTTTTACTTATGCAAATTTTACCCAATTTTAAACATTTTTACTTGTTTTTAATTTCATTCTGATGAAGGCTGCCACAAAAAAAGCCGAAACGCTTTTTTTAGATCATTTTAACTTTTTATTACATGAAAACCGTAAAAACATATTTTATAGTTTTAATAACAAAGTATTTTGTGTTTCCTGAATTTTAGGTTTTTGGTATACAAATTTGTTTTTTTTATTTTTAGATATATTGCATTTGGTATCTTGTGGGGAAAATATTGGGTATATTGGTATCCCACTACCCCCCTTAGTCCCCTTCCTGGCCGGACCTGATGGATATGGAGCCTGGTTACCACTCATGATATGGTTGACATAATTGATTTCATTTCCATACATTTTCTACTATCCAAATAAAGACAATACTTAGTGCATTTTCATTTGGATCCAGTTTTGAGAGCATTTTCACATTGATGTAGTTTCATTGAAAACTGCTCAGTGCATTAGTGTGGACATGCAGAAGGCCTTAATGCATTGAAATGTATGCAGTTTCAACAGGATGATGAATGGGGATCCCAGATAACGAATCACAGTCTTACTTTGACCGCTGTAACAGATCATGATGAAATTTTTTTGGTAGAATTACGAATCATGAACTTAGTTTTTAGTCAATAATAGATCACGTACAGGCTTATTTTTGTCCCAATAACAGATCTTGACTGCACCCAATAAGGTATCATGGACTTATTTTTGACCCAATAATGGATCTTAGTTTTTAGGCATTAACACTTATTTTTGACCCAATAACAGATCACGATAGCACCCAAATAATGGATCATGGACTTATTTTTGACCCAATAAGGGATCACAAAATAACTCTTTATCACCATGTTTCAAATGAAAATGCACTAGTGTGGACAGGGGCAAATTCCCCATGCGTTATTGATTTGTTACACTTAATGTTACCTGGTTTTTCCCTCTTAGGTGCTGATCCAGCAGAGAAGTATGGTTTACACTACTCACCTCTGCAAATGGCAGCAGAACAAGGAGGTATGAGAGCTCTCACTACAGCTTTTGATTGTTTACCAACCCATTGCCAGAAAGACAAGAAAGTTTTGGACAGTATTCTCCTGGCAGTGTTTCACAGTTCATGCTATGAGTGTGTTACAGGCCTTGGAGAGATGTGCCAGAGGTGTATCGGTGACGACAAGCCACACCCACAGAACGCAACGTGGACAGGTGTACTTGATTTCCTTACTGATCTCAACTACAAACCATCAGAGAGATATTTGAAGAGCATGAGTGACATCCCTGGGAAGAAAAAGCTCTTGGCTTACTATAAAAGCAAATTGCGAGGAGAAACCCCAAAAGAGCCAGCTGAGGGACCAAGCCTTGGGCGAAAGCCCCTTGCATCATTGCAGTCTGCAAACTTGTCAAATTTCTTGTCTGCATTAGATCAGATGGGAATACAACTACAACCAAGTTATGGGGGCAAGTCACAGAAACAGCAATGCTTAAAGAAGTTGGAAATTGAGCCCAAGCTATCAGTGTGTCAGCGGTGCAAAGGGACACAGCAGAAAATGAGGGTTTGTGCACAGTGCCGCAAAGCACACTACTGCTCTCGAGAGTGTCAGAAAAGTGACTGGAAGCAACATAAGCAGACATGTCTGCCCAAGAAAGTCTGATAATCTGGAGCGTATTGCCGCAAGATGAAACAGTTCAAGATGAAAAATGCTGCTAAAATTGCATTTGTTTTTGCAACAGTATTGTGGCTATTAAAGTTCCATTATTTCAGCAAATTGCAATAAACACATTTGGAAAGTTCAAATTATTTTCAAAGAAATCAGCGTCACAACCCAGAGTTGTTCATTTCGTTTGAATATTTGGGTTCTAAATTAACTACAAGCAGAGTAGTTTTAAAGATGATTTAACAGAGTTTTAATTTATATATTTGTATTTTTATAAAAGTTATAGTTTGAGAAAGTTAAATATGTTACTGTTTTTAATATTTTCTGCCAGTGCAGGATATTGTATTTTAAAGAATAGCAGTTAAAACAGATAAACTGACATAACGAAACAAAAGATGAATGTGAGTCTTACATAAATTCTTCTGAATGTTGAATATCCATTCATCTGTTTTTTCTGTGATAATTTTAGTTTAAATAGGGTTTGTGTGTAGTAGCTGGAACACCGGAAAAAGTTTGAAAATACAAAAACTCCCTGAAAAGGTAGAAAAAGTCTGGCAACTAGAGAAAATGTCTGGAAAAAGTCTGGACTTTCTTTGGAAGCCCAAATGTTTCATTTCCATGTTGTCCCTTCCACGTTGTCACTATCTGGGATCCTCCAGGATTTTAACCTCAAATTCATACTCAATATGACAGACATGTTTTACCAATTTTAGGTCACTACTCTCTGAGGTTGCGATATTAGAAAGAAACAGAATTACAATAACACTTTTTTAAAAATACAGTACCTGCAATAGTGCTTCAAGGAAATCCAGAAATTTAATACACAATGTCCAAACGAGAAGAGATAAGAAAAAATGACTAAAAACTTAAAGTAAAACATGTCTGCCATATTGAGCATGAATACAAGGTTTGAAATCTTGATGGAAAGTGACAATGTGGAAATAACACTTGTGCTTTCTTACTTCCAGCAAAAAAACTCACTTATTTGAACGCACTAAAAATACCTAGAGATTTAGATGCTCTAAATGTAAAAATATGCACAAACCCAGAGTTCAGGATTCATAATTGCTTCAATAAAATATATTGTAATCTTTTTGTGCTAAACTTACAGCATTAAAGATGAATGAAGACTGAGTGAAATAATTGATAATGTATAGATTTAGGCTTGCCCCATGCAACAGAATCCAGAATCCAACAGAATTTCTGTTGGAATCCAGAATCCATAATATTGTCAAATCTGTAATTCAGAGCTATGTGGAATCTGGAACCCAAAACACTTAGAGTCTGGAATCACTTTTTGATAGAAATGAAGTTTTATAAGTCTCAACCACTAACATTCACAGTGAATAAAAAACAAGTGAGTCTTCCGAAATGCCAATTTTCAGAAACGGCAGAAATTTGAACTAAGTCCAGTGGTTTTGGTTCATCTTGAAGACCAGGTTCCAAAAGCATGGAATGGCAAGAATCAAGAGGACTGGAATTTGGAATCCAGAGGACTTTAATTTGGAATCCAGAATTGCTGTGGATTCTGTTACAGAGATCAATTTGAGCACTGCCTAAAAGTGGAGCTTTGGGTTTCCTGTGGTTTGGGTATGCCATGAGAACCAGCCTGGCCACTCACAAACTAGTTATAGCTAGATAGTGTGACTACCTCGCTAACACGACCACCTCGTAATAACCTTTTTTTGGCCTGGTAAAATAGCCATTCGTTTTTTTGTATAATTATATACATGAAAAAATTATGATTTTGATTGGCTAAGAGCAGACTGTGGAAACAGTGCAGAAAAAAGGAAATGCAGAGCATTTGTAAGAACCAATCAATATTTTTGTTTACGATTATGATTAGAACTACGGTGATGATTATGATTACCAACAATGATTATGACTACGATTACGACTATGATTGCGATTACGACTGACTTCAATTACGATTACGACAACCATTATAATTACGACTACTACTACGATTATGACTATGATTACGACTACTACTACGATTACGATAACGATTATTCATCACATAATACGCATATGTACATCACTTACAAACCGGGACTTGCACAGTAATTTTGTTACGTATATATCACACGACGTTTCGGGAAATTCTCTATATTATTTTAAAATGGAAATCACGTGATGTCCTCGGGCAATTTGGAAAAAACTGAACTCTATCAGCCTCGTGCTATTTTGAACTATTTGAAAATGCAGTCGTTCAAATTTTTTCCAAATTGCTCTCGAAATCATATGATTTCTTATACAAATTACCCTGTTCTTTTTAATGAGATAAACAACTTATTGGTATTTTTTTTTAAAAAAAACGTTTTTCCTCCACCCTGCGCTCTGAACCTGCTCTCTCTTTTAAAGGGCTTCATTTTACCATTTGTACGAACAACCAGTTGAAATGGATGGAACAGTATTGGTACAGCCACAGGCCTCTTAAATCATTTGCTGAAAAAACGCCCAAAAACGGAATTTTCAGTTCAATAGCAGTTGGTACAGTTCATCCCAACGAGCCCGGATTGTTATAAAAAGCACAAAACTTTTTAGTCATTTCGGCTGAAATGGAAAAAGAAGAACACGTCTGTGGTTTTCCATCGTTTTCACAAATTTTTCAGCGGGATGAACTGTTGCACCATATAATTTTTGACTGAAAATTCCCTCGTTTATGGAAAACGGAAAGCCACCGTTTGATCACGTTTGTCATTTCCAACTCACGTGATCGAACACCCACCCCTCCCTGGGTTATTTTGCAATGGAAGTTGATAAACTCTCGAACCAGTCTGTCCCATCCGAAGTTTCAGTACAAGAATGCAGTGATTCAGGGGTGAAAGAGTCAGCGAATTCAGTTAAATCATCTTCAATGGCTTCTAATAGTTTCTCAGCACTAACTGCCAGCTACTCGAAATACGGCAGCGAAGAGCAACTTGTCGATGAAGACTACGATGATAATGAAACCGAAGACGACGATGATCAAATTGAAGATGAAGAATACGTGCAGATTGGTGGCACAAAACAACTGAATTTTGTGACTGATTCGCAGCTAAGCTCGTGGAGTGATACCAGCCGTTTGTTTGAGAGTACGACTACAGTTGGGTAAGGTCTCGTTAATATTTTATGAGAATATCTAGGTTGATTATTGAATTGTTTCGATTCAAATACTTTGAACGCATTGCGGTTGAGATTCGAAAGTAAACTAAACTCATGGTACGATCATCGTGTTTGCATGACACTTTTAAAGTGAATAATGTTTCTTGTTCGTACGTAGTTGTTTATGTCGCTGAGGCAGCTGTACAGTTGTAGCTGTTTCTTATTGGACATTACATATATCGTTTAGCTGCGTGACAGCGCATCCGAGATTCCAGGAAGCAACAAAAGTTTTACTACATCGAGAAAACGGTGTGAATATATTATCAAAACAGGCATAAAATATGTTATGTATTTTATCCAAATTAAACTTCTACCTCATATAAAACTTGTGACTTTTTCGAAGCTGTACTAGTACTGCCGACTCCGCCATTTAGAAATGTAACTTATTCACAGCAGGGTACATTTTGGCAAAGAACACGAGGAGCACATATGATATCCCATCCCGTTTAGGTCTTTGTCTTTGACTTTGTGATTTAAAATTATTTTTAAAATTTGTCAATTTTTAGTTTCAACTAATTCTAAACCTTTTATTCTTTCGTAATTTATTACCTAAAAGTCGATATTTGCTGGTAAATTTTGATAACAGAACAGTCAAAGTTCTTCCAAGACCATGCGACAGACTTGTATTTTGTCGATTATAATAAGACTTAGCTCAAGAAGGATCTGAAGGAAGTCATTTTTCGCTTTGTAAGCTGATATTCTCATTGTTTGCTGGACAAGTATTTATATTTTCAATGCAACGTGTTTACTAAAATTTTGCTGTTTTAATTTATGTAATTGTTATATTTTAAAATACAGCTTTGTATCGCTCGACTGACTATCTTTGACTCATAACTTGGGCTTTGTTTATTTACAATTAAATTTACCTCCATTTAATTGTATTTAATTTAAAGCTTTAACACAAATCCAACTCATGTCAAAGTTAAAGAAATGGTATATTTTCGTAGATACTATAAGATTGCAGTGAAAATTGTTGTTTAAAATTAATTTTGGAACTGGTATAAGGTACTTTATTATGCATGCATAAGAACTGTACTTCACAAACAGGAAATTTGTCTTGAGAGTGGCTTGCATATGTAAGTATGTTCAAGGATTTGCATACAGACCATACAGTAAATTTTGCGAAAAACATCAGTTAAATAATGTATGTATTAATAAGCAACATTTGATAATAATATGTAATATTATAATTTTTCATGTGTTAACAACTTGTAAACTTTGGACAAAATTCTAATCATTTTTCTAAAAAGAACAAATATTAAGTGTTATCAAACTTTATTTTTGCTTTAGGGGAATTTTTACAAAAAGATAATATTTGTTTAGAAACATACTGTTCCAAGAAATTTTCATTTCATTGATTGACTAATACTTATTGTTAACAGACTTATTGCAAATCAAAGCTTCCCTAACAGAAATTCTCTTTAAACTTGGCCAAATTGAATGGTCAGTCTTAAATTTACACCCTATAAATTATTCCAAAGCTCTCTTGTTGTCTTAGTGGAATTTTTTAGCACAAGCAAAGAGATAATTAAGGTATTGTATCAATTAGTCAAAAATCTTCTCTCCATTGATTATTGAATAAATCAGTGGACTATATATACATTCAATAAAATTATAATTTGATTGGGTTTATATTGGTCTAATAACTTTTTTAATTTATCAAAACAGGAGACTAAGAGAGAATATCCGCAAAGTGGTGGAACATTTTGCCTTCAGGTATAGTTTTCTGTTTACTGTAAAATGTTGATAACTCAGAATCAAGGATGCAAATAATTTATTGGTCTTCTAGTCATTTCTCTGATCAAGGGCATAGTTTTCAATCTTGACAAACTGAGAAACAGGCTGGACATAAGTGTTTGTCAACCTGTCTGAAGACCCTGTTACACTGTAATTTTCTCAGCAACTTGGCTCACAATGTTTGAAAATAAAGCATGGCAAGTTGCCAAGGTCGGGTGTTGCACTAGCTGCAATGCAATCTCAGCAACTTGCAATGAAACGAGAAGAGTGTGCAAGCACTCTTGGAAAAAGTTGCCTTAAAATTGTAAGAAAAGTTGCTGGAGGGGTGATACGCTGTGCATTTGTGTTGCCAGTTGCTATAATCCGTTGCAAAAAGTAGACTTGAGTTCTACTTTATGCAATGCTTCACATAGCAAAAAAATTGCAAGACAACCCATGTTACACTGTGCAATTCTCCAGCAACTTGTCTCGCAATAGCATTTCAAGACAAGTTACTGAGAAAATCACACAGTGTAACAGGGTCTTAAGTCACACAACATGTATGCAAATTGTCATGACTGGATGCATTTTGTTTTTATACCAAACATTTGAAAAATGAAATGACACTGCAACAGAATTTGAGTTAGCATCATAACTGCAGAAGAGGATCTTGGCAGTTTTTTAAATGACAGGTGATCAATCATTTGAAAATATATCTATGCAGCAAGATTTTATTTTGTTGTACAGGCAAAAGGAAAATCTGAAAGTTGTAATATGATTACTCTTGCATAAAAAAATTGAACCTTAGAGCTGAATTGCATTTTAAATGACATTATTAGATAACTCAATCCATGGATGAGATGGCTGACAAGCAGCCCTTTGATTTTGTCTGTTATCAAAACCTGAGTATAACAATGTTTTTCGTATTTTTTCAACAACTTTATTAAGTCAGGGTTTTGTTTATTATGAACCCCCATTATTTGAAGTAAATTGTCTGGTCCCTCGGCACTTTGTTGTATTGGGGTTGTACTGTATTTGAAAATTGGTAAATAGTTCCAAGCCAACCATTTATCATTCAGACCTCACAACCTCAAAACACCGAAAATCTGGAGACTGATGCAAAAAAAATCTGGAGATTTCAGTCAAAAACTGGAGATTGATCGACCGGCAGACAAAACCAAGTAAACACAGGTTCTGATTCAGAGAAAGTCTTTTTTCCTGCATATAATTTACTTAAAACATGTGTGGACCTTAAAAACACAGAAATAAACTCTTGTTTTGACAGCTTCAGTGCTCAGCATTATATGCAGTAGCTGCCTTTTTGGAACTATCCAACACCGAACTGGCGCAAAAAACGCCAAAAATGAAATTATACAACAAAAAAGTTATTCTGTCAGCTTGCGCCACTATTTATCGTGAGATTTGGCTGTCTTGTCGTGAGACCGTGAGATTGAACTGAAAACCGTGAGTCTCATGACAAAATCGTGACACTTGAGAGGTCTGATCATTGCCATTTATCCTGAAGATGGACACATAAACTGTATTTGCTTTTGTTTCAGTCAAGCTTTTGAGTCATGAAAACCCACCTAAAGAACTGACCTTGATTTATACTTGAGCAAAAACTAAAATGATCAGCTTTTAAGTAATGGTCTGAGTAAAAACTAGGGTACCTTCTATTGTTCTGCAGCCTTTTGCTTTTCCCACACCAGAATGTTTAGATCGATATTCGTCCTGAGAATGCATCAACCTGTCTACAATATGATTTTAGAGTAAAATGCAATAAAATGTTTCTTTTGTGCTATAATAATTTATCCAATCATAAGACTCCAAAACAAAAGGCAAGAAAACCTTTTGATTTTTGATGTTCCCCACATGAAATTTTTCTTAAATTTAAAAACAAAAATGTTTCAACTGGAAGGGAATGAATGAGTAATTTGGAAAGAAAATAATTAGCTTACTTATGAAGATATGGTCGATTTTCAAAGTTTAGCCAATGAGATTAACTGTTTAACAATATGGCAATTAGCACTTTCTGCATTCCATTGCCGTTGACCTGCCTAGTTCTTACTCGGATCGTTACTTAAAAAGTCATTGATTTTGGACCCAAAAATGGGGTATACATGTGCAAATACAGTTAAGTGTGAAAGCTCAATTTTATAATAATTATTTTTTGTTTGAGAGACGTAATTGTGTAATATTATTAAATAATTATTAATTAAAATTGTTGTTTTCATACTGCATATCTTTTGCATGTTGATTACTTCCATTTTTTGTTGTTGTTGATTTTATTAGTTCAGGAGTGATTTGTTTTCTACCATAGGGTTTTCAGTTTACTTTTGGTGTTGGTAGATATCGTTCTTGTCATAGTGGACCTAGCGACAAACATAAGCAATGATCCTGACAAAGAGGTATATAGACTGCAGATAATAATTGTTCTGATTTACTATTTGGCTATATGTGGTGTGTTTGAGTGCACATAAAAATGCTGGTTTGAATCTGTGAACATTTTCCTATCATATTCTCCATAATAGAATGAACCTATGAAGGCTGTGTTACATGAGTGAACTTGCAACAACGATTTTCTGCACAATAGTGTTGCATGTTGCATTGCGAGTTTTTGAAACCAACTCAAAAACTCACAGCATGTGCGAGCCCAGTGTTGTGCAGAAAATTGTTCTTGGTGACCTGTTATAAATAAATAAATAAATAAATCGGCCTTGCTAATCGTCCTCCTTGCAGCCAGGGGCTGAATTGCGAGGACGCGGCTCAACGAAGTCG
>JAOCPT020403508.1:0-13246 GCA_026546935.2 Palythoa grandiflora | reverse complement strand
ATACGGCTAATACCATCCCCATATACTACAACTACTAAGCTACAGAGACTCACATGGGGAACTGAGTCACTGACGGGAAGTGAACCCGTAACCCTCTGATTACCAGTCAAATGCTCCACCCATGACCGTCTGATTATCGATCAAATACTCTACTCCCTGAGCTACAGAGACTCACATGGAGAGCTGAGTCACTGACGGGAATTGAACCCGTAACCCTCTGATTACCTATCAGATGCTCTACCCACTGAAAGTAGTTATATAGGGATGGAATTAGCCGTACATTTGGGAGGAATCGTAGCTATGTTAGACTATATAGCCTAGCTATATAGGAGAGCTATATATCCTAGCTATATAGTCTATATAGCTAGGCTATATAGTCTTACATACTCTAACTTAGCTAGGCAATATAGTCTAACATAGACTAACACAGCTAGGCTATATAGTCTAACATAGTTATTGGACCGTATCCTCCTCCTCCTCCTTCTTATTTTCCTTCTCCTGCGCATTTCCCTCCTCCTCCTCCTCCTCATTTCTCTCCTCCTCTCCTCCTCCTCTACCTCTTCTTCGTTTCTCTCCTCCTCCTCATTTCCCTTCTTCTCCTCATTTCTCTCCTCCACCTCATTGCCCTCCTCCTCTTCCTCCTCCTCCTCCTCTACTTCTTCTTCGTTTCTCTCCTCCTCCTCCTCCCCCTCATTCCCCGCTTCCTCCTCCTCATTGCCCTCCTCCTCTTCATTTCCTTTCTCCACCTCCTCTTCCTTCTCCTCCTCCTCCTCTTTTATATATAGTTTAATATAAAATCTAACATTATAAAGCTAATTTGAGGATTCGTCAGTGACTCAGCTTCCCATGTGAGTCTCCGTAGCTCAGTGGGTAGAGCATCTGATCGGTAATCAGAGGGCCACGGGTTCAATTCCCATCAGTTACTCAGCTCCGCATGTGAGTCTCTGTTGCTCAGTAAGTAGAGAATCTGAGCAGTAATCAGAAGGTCATGGGTTAGATTCCTGTCAGTGACTCGGCGGATCCCCATGTGAGTCTCTGTAGTGTCTGATCGGTAATGTGGTTGGATTTTGTTAATGACTCAACTTTAGGAGCACCTTAGGAGCACTTTCTTTCTAACAACTGTTTTTAAAATTAAGAAACTCAATTAAAAAATGTTTGCTTTTCATTATAAAGGTAAAGATAAGATAGAACTAAAATATTAAAATTTACAAAGGATATAACCCTAAACTGTTTAATTAGCAATTTCTGTTCAAATACATTACGTAACAGTGTGGCTGGTATTTGACAAAGCAATTAGGCGCTTTTCGCTTACGTTCACTCTGACAGTCTTTTTCTTCCAACCAATGAAACAGGCGATCAATTGCAATTTATGATGATATGAAAGGATAAAATAACATTGCCTTTGCCGTCTTTGAAGCGTCAGAAGTAGAATGTGAAATCAGATAAAAACAATCGACTCACAAAGTTTTTTAAAAACTAATTTGCAATGTAGTCCTCTTTGAATAGAATATTTTTAAAAACAAACAAATTTTAAAGAGATATTGGTGGAACAGCGAATTATATCAAAACTTTATCTAGCTAAATCTTTAGAAGATGGTGAGATCGATCCTAGCCAAATGGAGTTGAGCGTTTGAATCTTCCACAAGAAGGCAACGTTGAAGACTTTTCAAAACATTAGAAGGCAACGTTGAAGACTTTTCAAAATATTAGGTTTAACGAACCTTTTCCTAAATGAACATTTAATATTTTAGTGATAACAACCTGCTTCGTTTTGACGTTTTTAGGATATATTTGCGGAAAATAGTATTATTTATACAAACATGTATGTGGAACTAAGGGGGGAAAATAATGGTAAATCAATAATCAATCTAAAACTGAAAATGTCTTTATAGTACAAACTGCTTATTCTGAAGAAAATGTATTTCGTGCGCAAAATACTTGTTTGTTTTTTACGCCTTTTAAGCCTTGATAAGAGTAAATATTGATCAGGCCGAAAGTACGTTTTACACAGTTTCCAATCATTATTGAATGTAAAGAAAAAAATGATGATAAAACGTAAATTACAATAAATGTTAGCAGTAAAGTACCTTTTCTTTCTTATTGAAGATGTTGTTTGGATCTTGCAACACCGCCTTTTGGGACTAAATCGCTACGTGGTCAAGTCTTATAAGTTCGCCAAAGGACAAATTTAAATGTTAAATTCAAAATGCCCTAAGGTGGAACTATTTTCCAATAAGTATCTTAAATCAAAACATGATAAAAGATTTCCAACACAAAACTTGTTTTTAATAGCGCCATGAAATTCAAATTTGTGCATGTGATTTTGCTTTGAAACGTGTATATAAATGCACTTGATTCTCTGTTTGATTGTAGCCAAGTTTTTAAACTACCTTCTAATTAAAGAAAGCTAATGTAGTTTTTTCGGTTTTAAAAGATTTATGTACGTTTATTTCTGTTCAAAACTGTTTTAATTAACCCTAGAGGACTCTTATAATGTGTTCCTAGTACTTGGTGTATGAACAACAAGTACGACTGACTACTAAAGAGCACACCTGCATTCTACATTGATATTCAACTTCTTATGCCACTTTGATTGCCATAACTGAAAAAGGGTTTAGCCGCTTCATGTGGATCAGAGAGTATATTTTTTAACCCTCATGAACCCTTAACACGTTTTTTATAAGAACGATTTTATTAGATCAATTTGGCTCAACTTTGTCAGAATTTAAGAACAAGCATAGACTGTGACTTGATGACTTCGAAATATTTTTTCCTGATCGAAACTTGATTAAAACTCGTAATTTAGCTTAACGATACAGCGTAAAATACACAAAAAGTCATTATAATCTGAACCGCAAAGAATGCTCAACAAACGTCAACGAAGGTAGTTTGCCTTTTACTGCTGCACAATACATGTGCGTTGCGAGTCTTTTCGATTTCCGATGAATTGTTTCTATTTCGTTTTGTTCAATAAAAAGCGCTCACAGACTGAAATAAAAAAAAAATAATAAAAATAACTTGAAGCAGAACCTATTGGTGCTTATAAAAAAGCCTGCACTCTTTAAATACTTTAGTTATGACAAACGTAAAAAAGACGAGTTGAAAATCCAAGCATTTGTGCTAATCCGTTATTTAAACATGTGATTGCAAATTCATCAGTAATGTTGATATGATCGTAATATAATGCTATGGAGTTGAAAATGGCTCTGATTAATAAGACAAAATTTTCAGTTTTACCGAGAGCTAAAAATAATTGCAGAAACGTGAAACAATGTAAGACTGTTTAGCAATGAATATCCAGCATGTCTTTATAAATAAGATAGTTTTGATCCCTGCAGCAAGATAAACTAATGTTGGTTAATATTCTATTCTTCTTCTTCCTCTTTAGCAATTGAATATGGAGCTTTAAAAATACATTAAAATTAAGTCAAGATCAAACAATGGATCTAATGGTAATTTGAAATACAATTTTATACAAAACATGTTTTTAAACATATCACGTTGAAAGATAGATCATGGAAAAGCTAAACACATCACGTCCTCTGATTAAAAGATTTTTCAATCTTTTTGAACTTGAGCAAATATCGACTGGCATTCAAAAAGCAATTCAGTTCAATATTTTAACTGTAAAATATCTAAAGCTTATACTTAAACAAATTTAGCGAAAAAGGACAAAATGCAAATAAAGACACAAATTGCATCAAACACAATTATTTGGCATTAAAAGTATTGACTTACTTTTTTCTTCATGGTTGTTATTAGAGAAACAAATGCGGTAATGGTATCCATATTCACAGAACAAACGTGCGACAATCAAATTTCGTTTTTTTTTACTTACTAATGGAAAAAAAAACAAGCGATAATCTGAAAGATAATACGTTTCTCATTCAAACAGAGCTAGATAAGAGTATCTACCGCAGGAGATTGTAGGAAAACGACTAAATAGGAATTGAACTTTTTCCTCGAAGTCGCACGTTTCGCCTCTTCCTAAATTGACCTCGTTCAGTTATCTGATATTGCGATTTTTTTCCCGTATATATAAATAACAAATATTTTTCCCAATTAAGGGAGAGCAAAATTTTATTGTTTTATTAAAGGAATAACAAAGGAAAGAAAAAAACATGTACAAATGGTGTACATTTCAATTTGATTAAATTGAACAGGTTGCAAAAAAGAAATTTAATATAATTAGGTTTTGTTTAGTTATATAGATGTTCCTTTCTCCCAAAAATATTTCATTTCCTTTGTTTGCGTTTTAAAAAGCGCCTTCCGTTTGAGTGTGGAAAAAGCGGAGAAAAAAAACACAAGGCATGAAGTATACAGCCAATCAGATCTGGAGCCTATAACACAAACATCGCAGGTATACAAGCGCTTGAATATGCTTTACTCGCTTTTTTCATACGAACCAATAAACGTTTCCGAGATTTGTCGTTCCTATTAATTTTGGAAACTTTAGCCTCAATACGTTCTCAACGTTTTCTTGATTCTGCATATGGGCAGTTTTTATTTAGAAAAAAGGAAACAAGTTTAAAGTCAATGGAAAGTGAAACAACTTGCAACACACATTATCATGAATGTATTGTAAGGCTGTGTTTAAAAGAGAACTATAGCTACCTTTACTGTTTGTTAAACACTATGTATTTAAAGCTAAGATTACAGTGAATCCTTATTATGTTTTATGTTTATTGCTACGTTAAACTACGAGTTTTGTTTATTTTTCTACCAGAGACATTTCCCTGTTATCATCCTGAATATGTTCGTGATTGTTCTTAAATTTTTCCTGATTTGATCCTTGTCGTACGTGCATGTGAGGGCGCCATGTTTTCCTCACATTTGACGTCACACGTATTTTTTATATCAAGAACAAGTAAAAATTTGGTCAAGCTCAATGTCCTATCTTGGACAGTTTCAAACTCAAATGGTCTTATTATGTTGAATATTCTTGTATCTCCTGTAAAAGAGCTAAAATATCTTTGTAGGCCGTATACGATATCACGCTTTCCTGCTTTTGTTTGTGCCCGATTCAGGCCTAAAAACTTTTAAAAAATTGTAAAACCTTGTAAAAAATTTGCTATAAAAACCTGCTATAACGTTTTCGGCAGGACATTATAGCAGGTTTTTATAGCAAATGTTTTACAAGTTTTTACAATTTTTTAATAATTTTAAAATTTTTGGGCCTGAATGGCACAAATAAAAACAAGAACTCATGAGATCTTATTATGTTATCTGTGTTTAGTATTTAACTTCCGTAGGCATTGCATTTGTCATTCTTTTATACTGTAATTTTCTTGAAAACGAAGTTAATTGTAAGAATCAAAAATAATTTCGCAATTACTTCTTGGAGAGGACACAGAATCTTAAAACAAGGTTTGTGATTGGTTGAAGTAAGGTTGAGATAAGCTTTATCCTCCTCTTGATTGGTTCAAACATTCTGCAAAGTAAAAGCTAAAATTTCCATTCACTACAACTGATCTTGCTAGCTTGCAAATCATATTTGTAGTTTTTGTTTTCTTTTTGTTCTTTTATGAAGTTTAAACGCATACAAATTTTGAATTTATTATTTCTTTATGACTATGAAACACTCTACTACTACTACGCGTGCACATCCTATATGTTCCAAGCAAGTATCAGAAGTGGATAGTTGTTTCGCTCTCATAATAGAAAACTGCATGCATCGTCAAATATTTTCAATTTAGTTGCCAGCTAGGTCTACTTAATTTGTGTCTAAGTAGAACCGTAGCCCGCACCGCAAGTGATTAATCCCGGGGGCGAATAAAAATAACTGCATGACTTAAAGGCCCTGTTACACTGTGCAATTTTCTCAGCAACTTGTCTCGCAATTTTCTAAATATGATGAACTGTAATTATTTATTGCCTTATAGTCTCCAACCAACCCGTGTAACCGATAGAAGTGCCACTTTAATTGACAACATTTTTGCTAACACATACAATTTTAATGTTCTTAGTGGAAATCTAGTCACTAAGATTTCTGATTATTTCCCACTGTTTCTAATAATTGAAGACCTTACAGTTAATTATGCCTCCCTCAACTATTACTAGCATGAATACTCTCATTTCAGAAAGGAAACGTTTGTTGATGATGTAGCTCACCTCGATTTCTCCTCTATTTACAATAGTAATTTAAACACTTAATGGTAAGTTTGATATTTTCTATGACCAAATCGACTCTGTCTGCAAAAAACATGTACCTTATAAGAAGCTTTCCAAGAAGGAGTTTTAGATATCCTCAAAACCTTGGATCACTAAAGAAATCCTTGCTAAAATGAATTATAGAGACAAATTCTATTCCAAATAACTTAAAAGTAAACAACCAGATCCTAATCTTCATTATCACTATAAAAAATTTAGAAATAGGGTGGTTAAAGATCAGATGGTAAATTGACATATTTTAATCAATATTTTTCTTTAAATAAGTATAACATGCAAAAGTTGTGGTCAGGTATTAGGTCAATTATAAATGTTGGTAAATGTAAAAACAGTTACATAACTTCCATTCTATATAACAATAAGCCAGTTGATAACCCTAATGATGTTGCTAACATCTTTAATAACTTTTTTGCTAATATTGGTAAGTCTACAGAGAAGGGAATACCTCGGGGAAGTCATAGCCCCTTATTCTACCTTAGGGGAAACTACTTAGGATCAATTTTCTTATCCCCTGTTACTTCAAATGAAATTTGGACTCTCATTGGTAAGATGGATGCTAGCAAGTCTTCTGGCCCATACAGTGTACCTGTTACTATTTTGAGAATTTTTAGGGGATATATATCCGAGCCTCTTGCATTTTTAGTCAATGATTCATTTGCTAGTGGTAATTTTTTCGAGAAATTAAAATTAGCGAGGATTACTCCAGTTTTTAAGAAAGGTTCAAGATTTGACAAAGACAATTATAGACCTATCTCTGTTCTTTTCAATTTCAGTAAATTATTTGAAAAAACTATGTACCATCGCCTTTACAATTATTTGGAAGAATTCAAAATACTTAATTTATCCGCTTCAGTTTGGTTTCAGAGAAAAATGCTCGACTAACCATGCTCTTATCTCTATCACTGAATCTATTCGTCAGTCCATTGATAATAGTGAATTTGGTTGTGGTATATTTATAGACTTGAAAAAAGCGTTTGATACTGTTAATCATACAATCCTATTAACTAAGCTTAACCATTATGGAATAAGAGGTGTTGTGCTTGACTGAAAAGAGAACAATTTGTAAATGTTAATGGTCATAACTCTCTTTCTTTACCAGTGACTTGTGGTGTGCCACAAGGATCTATACTAGGACCCCTTTTATTCTTGTTATATGTAAATGATTTGCCCAACACTTCTAGTTTACTAACATTTCATCTATTTGCTGACGATACTAACATTTATTTTTCTAGCAAAAACCTTAGTCACCTTGTAATCGATTAGCACTTAATATCTCTAAAACTAACTTCATTCTTTTTCACTCCAATAAACTTAAACCTAATCAGTTATTAAGAATTAAAATTGATGATGCATCTATTAAAAAAGTTGACTCTACTAAATACCTGATCATAACATTCAATTCCAATTTAACATGGAAAAGTCATATTAATGATCTTTCTCTGAAACTATCAAAAACAGTAGGTATCTTGTCTAAAGTAAGACATTTCGTCAACAAACATATTCTTGTCATGCTCTACTACTCTCTTATCTATCCCTTCCTCACTTACGGCGTAATATAACACATATAGTAATGTCCCTCACTTTGTTGCCTTTTAAGAATTACAATAAGAATGCAGTACAAAATTATTACTCATATTCAGGAAGTTATTGAAATGTAAATCACATTAACATGCACTTTGTGAATTGTTTAGCTGATGGTGGAAAGAAAAAGTAGAGAAAAGAAAGTCAAGAAGAAGACCGCCAAAAGAAATTAGAGACTGCAGCTGCCTATGATGCCAAAATGGCAAGCATTTGCAATTTTGCAAATGGTGGACTCCCACCAAGTGAGGGCCTTACTTAATTATGCAATATAGTACAATCTTCAGTTAAATGTATTTACAGAATGTAAATTACTATTTTTTAAGCAAATGAAAAAGATTGCTATCAATTCTTTTTTGTCATCTGGTGGATGCTGTGCTCCTCAGTGTTCTACACATTCTTTCATTGGTTGTAATACTTTTTATACTCAATTTGTGCAAGGTTTACAGCTGTGATTCGAGACATAACTGACATAAGTTTCAATTGATCGAATATGTTTAACTTTATGTTTTCAAAAAAAAAAAGTCAGAGCAATGTGTACTTTTTTGTTACTTAAAAGGGCAAAGCATTTTGATTGTTTACATTTTATTTGCAGGGGAAAAAAATAAGTCTGATGATCTCATGGTAGTTGCGGCTAAGAACTCGAGAATGAAAGAACTTTGTACCTTGCCCCAATACCAAGAGGATGTAATGTCTGTGGGAAGTGATACCTCAGAATTTGAATCAAGCGAAGAGGAGGATCAGGTCACAGAAGTAACGGTAGTACAAGAACAAACATCTACCGGTAGTCCAAGGAAAACGGTTGGAATGAAACAACCAAAGCAGCTTGCACCCCCAGTATACAAAAATCGAAGAGCTGAAGGATGAAGTCAAAAAGCTTCGGGCAAGACGGCAGATTGATTATAAACCTGATTTGTAAATTTAATTCATGTTAGTGATAATATAGCTTGAATGATATCACGTGGTGTAGTGGTTAACACTCCTGACTAGAACACAGGGAGACGTGGGTTCGATTCCCGCTCAGGGCATATACCAATTTTTTCTGACAACTGTTTATTCAAATTGTACTGTGTTGCACTTTTAACTAATCACAGATAAAGGACAGTACCGTTTGAAATTACTTTTAAAAATTGTATCTTATTGTCTTCATGTACTTGGTATTCTCTGTTGCAAAAATTAGATATATTATTAAATGCTCTGGGAATGACATCATTGAGCCAGACCCCTCAAAGCATGGTCATAAACCATCTGAGAGCAGACTTCAAACATCTATTAAAATTGAGAACATGGCTGATTTTCAAACACTTATTGACCATCTACATGCACTTTCCAAAGAGCATAAAACGAAAATGATTAGGTGCATTTTAATATAATTTTATCCATTGAATGTGTAGTTTCATTATGATAACAGAAATTAATCTTTACCTGGGTCCTTCTTGTTGTAACTGAGATCCAAAGCTGTCTCAAACACATCTGTCATAATCCCTCTTTGATTCAAATAATTAACAGTTCTCACCACCAGCTCTTTTGGCTATTAACAGAATAGAAACCCAATTAATATCAATAAAAAATTTTCAATTTTAGTACTTACAAAAATATACTAAAAATAAAAGAGAATGGTGAATTAGCAGCAACCACTACTGTCTGATTTTATGTTGAATTAAACCACTACTTTTGGACAGCTTTGATGGCACATTTGTAGAAGCTTTCCATTTATCACAATCTGCAGTATCAGCAGCCAACAGATTAAACATGAGATCACTTCTTGTAACCTCTGCCCAGGTTTCTCTTAGGTGTCATCCTCTAACATTGAGACTGGTCACCTACAGTAAGAACAGTTGGAAATTCAAGAGTCACTCCATTGTCCAAACTAAGGCATCTTTCAGCAACAGCTGTTTCGAAATCAGAGCAGCGGCAACGGAGAGTGAACACTTGCCTCGATTTGCAACCCCTGTTGTAGTTTCTAGACTAGAGTCAGTAGCTGTTACAGGGTCCGTGCAGATTTACTAAATTTAATACCAATTTAAGACTTTTTAATGCTAAGAATCAGAAATTCTTTAAATAAATAGGTTTTAAAAAACATTTACAACTAAAGACTCGGGACACAAAAGCAGAAATAGAATACTTCATGAGAAAACTGCAGTGTTTGAATGCTTAAAAGTATTTCATGGTAAACACAGAATGTTGACAGTCTCAAAGTGCATTCAAACTACAAATTTCTCAAACAGATAAAGCAGCCTAACTGATAAGGAGGAAAAAGGCAGTTCTGTTGAGAACGATTATAGATTTCATTGGAAGAAAATCTTAATTTTGTTTGAAATTGAATGCCTTTTAAGACCTCAAATTTACAAAAAGCAAAATATAGACTTGTAAGACTTTTTAATGACTCGTGGTGCCCTGTGTTAGTACCTGGCCTGACATGATAACTTGTTTTAGAAGTAAGGTATCCGGGCTTGAGTCTGCCGTTCCAGTTGATAGTCTTGGAATAAAGTTCAGTAATGAAAAAGCACTTGTGATTTCTCCTCGGGCAGCAAACGTCTTCATCAGTGACTTTAGATCTATTGTCATAAAACACAATATTCTTTACAATTATATCTAAAAAAGGCTGTTGAAGTATTGCTACAAAACAATCAGAAAAGGTTAAAATTAATTCATAGTTTTTTGAACAGCAGTTCTAAAAGTTAATAATGAAACTTTCAAAAACTCATCAAGAAAATCGTTAATGCTTTTGTGTTACAGTAAATACTATAAAATAAGGCAACAATAACCTTTTAAAGTTCAAACTAAACATTTCTGACAAAACAAATGCTTTTAACTTTCATTGGATGCTGTACTAGGAAACACTTCATATCATTTTACAATTATTACATATTGGTTTAAAATCTTTGGATGAAACAGCTTCTACTAAAATTACTTCTTTTTCATTCTCTTCAATGTAACAATTATGAAATTATCTATCATTATTGAAGTACCAAATAATCATAAACCAACAACGTGCACCACAACATGTCCATACTCTCCCTGCTGGTGAATAAACGATATGGTGTTCCATGGCATTGTACTATGGCAACAAGTGGCCACTCAAAACGATGTTTTTCAACATCGGAAAGGTCACAAAGCTCAGATGTCACAAATGGATGAATCACGCATCCGGTGAATCAAAAATTCCAGCGAAAAGAGAAAGTAAATGGAGCAAAAGATCAGGTCATATTTTTTATTGATGGATTTTAGTACAATGTCTTGATGGGAAAATCATTGTCCTTTGGTGCTTTGTTTGTTTGGAGTCATTAAACTGTCGATCCAATTGGTGTTGGTTGAAACCAAAATCGCCAGCCTTTCTCTTTTCTATAACGGGTGAAGGAAAGGGCAACAAAATCGCTTAGAATGCCCGAAAAACCAGCTACAAAGGATCAACAGACTACCTGAAAAGATCAGATCATGGTTAGTCAAATTTTATTGAAAATCCTATTTGAGATTCTACTTCGCTTTTGATTCCACACAAACACTGTATTTGTAAGTCTGGACACACTCATTTTGTGCCTGGGCTTCCTGTGCTAAAACTGTGCACCAAAACTATGCATCAAAACTGCACACATAAAAAGCAGATTAACATCACCCACCACAACTCAGAACCGTTACGTGCACCGAGAACATGTGTCTCCGAACGTTTCCCGCCCTTTTGGGTCACGTGATTTAGTGACTTTGGTTTTTGTTGTACATCTAGTCTCGCTCGTTTTGTGAGCACATGTGTTTTGTTTATCGAAGTTTAGTCTCGCTCGTTTGAGAGCAGTAGTCTTGTGGACGGCCTGAATCTGACACCCAATCCGTTTGGCGCGAAAATCACTTTCAAAATGGCGGCGCTAAATGAGAGAGCAAATCTCGTTGCTTTTTATCTGCTAATTGTTGCTATTTTACGGAGGAGAAGAGAAAAAATAGAACCACGAAAGCATAAAATTTTTGGTTCGGAAAATATTCCAGAGGAGAGAATAGCTTATTACACTCTTGTACCAGAGATTCGTCTCAGCTTCACGACAGGCGTGACAGGGAATACTTTTTCAGACAGGAAACTAGCTGTGCGATAAGCAGTTGTTTTTTTTATTGCAGGTTATTTTTTATATTTTTGTTTTTAATCTTGTTCTATTGCAATAAGGTAATGAAATACACTTATATGTACGTCTAATATTTGCGACTATTCCCACGGAACATTCTGTTTTAAAGAGTACTGTGGGATAGTTTTGGATCGTCCCAATCTGTTGCCGAGTCGTCCCGGTCGCCCGAAAGTGGTGCCATAAAAAGATTTACGCAATCGTCCCATTCGTCCGGATATATATATTTTTCTAATTGTCCAATTGCAGTCTTTCTCGATCGTCTGTGATTGTCCAGGGCTGTGGTGTTTCCATAAAATCACCCCGTTCGCATGGACACATTTTCAAAAGAATAGGGCGATCGGTACAACACAGAAACTTATATGGAAGTCAATACAATTATACACTAGTTATTTTTAGTAGCCTATTAATTTACCCTTGACAGGAGTATCTCTAACGGCTTAAAATTATATGGTCATGAAATTGGAAAAAAACAGTTCAGCTGGACCATAGATTTTTAATCACTTTAAATTAAGCGGTTCCCAGCGAAGTCGTACTTTGGTAAACATGAAGATACTCCACAAGATAAGCCTTGCGGACTGTTCTGTCACGAATGTTATATACACGCAATTTTTTTATAAGAACAAAGAGGCTCAAATTTGACAAAATTTAAGATGAATATAAAAACAAGCTCAGGCTGAGGCGTGATAACTAGTAAAGGTTTTGTGATAGAAAATTGACTAAAACATAGCGATACAGTATAAAACGTAAAAAGATACACTATAAAGACTGCTCAACAAACAATGAAGGTAGTTTGCCTCTAAATTCAGCCGTAGATTATTTGTGTGGCGCAAGGCGTTTCACTTTTCAATACCTTGTTTTATTTTGTTTTTTCTTCAATAAAAACCGCACAGAAATAAGAACAAATTGCTGTGTAGCGCAAGGCCTCTAACTTTCTAATACCTAGTTTTATTTTTTTTTCTTCAATAATAAACCGCACACAGAAATAAAAATTAATTAAGAACAAATTGAGGCTGAAATCGCCAAAAAGTTAAGAACAATGAGCCTCGGCAAAATTAACTGGTTCTTTTAAAAACAAAGCATGTATGCTATTACCTAACATAAGCAACAAATTAAAACTGGGACTCAGCAAACATAAAGCTGAATGTGCTATAGTTCTGATACTTAATTTTACCGTCAGTTTACCGTCTTCCCTTTTTTTCAAAGTATTAAACTCATCTATATTTGAAAACATCAAAAAGAATAAAGAACAACTTTTTTACAAAAATATAATCCGGCCCTAAATTAAACAATGTAAATTACAAGGCCGGCGGAGGACGGGAAAGGCGGGCACGGGCGGCCCCTGGCCCGCGGGCGGGGGCGGGGGGGGCGCGCCCCCCCCCGGCCGCCGCCCC
>JAOCPT020402614.1:0-13247 GCA_026546935.2 Palythoa grandiflora | reverse complement strand
GACGCCTCGCCCTTTTCTTGTGACCTGTCTTCATTGTTTTTGTATTATTTTTTCTTTTCGGAACACTGTAGCTTACAGAAAATACTAAGGAAATGGTTAAAATAAACAACTTTCTATTGCATTTTTTGCCGCATTATTTATTGAAAATACCCCGCAGAAAAACCAGGAGATGGCTTTTCCGAGACCCTAAATTTCAAAATTCTAAGGGGGAGCATGCCCCCAGACCCCTCTAGTTGTTTATTCTCGTGCGTACATCTTAAAAATCCCACGCTACGCCCCCTGATTATAAATGTCAACCTTTAATAGTTACGCTGTCAACCGAATGAACTACACGATTTTTATAAACTTTAAACAAAGTCGTGGCTCAACTTAGATCGAAAAGGAAAATGAAGCTACAGCAAGGAGAAGCAAAGGTTGGAATACGTCCAACAGAAAATTGATTAACATCAGTTTTGAAATTTTTAAAAGTTATTGTCACATTGCAAAGTAAATTTTACCTTTGAATTTAAAAGTGGCTCACTGTGTTTTGATAGACTGTATACAAAAGCCCTTGCACAACCAAAAGCTATGACGCAAGATTCCAAAATTTCAAAAAGTCAAAAAGTTTATATACCATCGAATCAGAAAATAGCGATTCTGACACAAACCTCGCGCAAGTAAAAGGGAAATTTTATTCAAAAAGGCACCTATTTTTAAAACATTAGTTTTAAATTTAGTTTATTTATTTTCTTTATCTGTTTAGCTTACTCTTTGGTTGGCGCTCACAAGCGTGTTATTTTAGTAAACCAGAGAGTTTCTTGGCGTTACTCACATGCATATCCCACAGCATGTACGCTTTGCCAAATGTCCTCAGAGCCTAAGAAAGCATCATAGATTCAAAAGCAAGACATGCGGTATTCATTAATTAAGTTTACACAGTTTTAAGTATTTCATTTATCTTCAGTATATATACAAGAAAATCTTTACTACCATGAATAAGGAAATTTTAGATTCGGGGTTCGCACAGACCTTTGAAAACCAAATTTCAGGGTTTTTCTCGACCTTTCTTTTAGTTTTCCCGACCCAAAATGGGTCAGTAATTGTTTTGGACAAAAGTTTTACAAAAACACTATTTCATCTTTCAGAGTGTGTTCTAAGTTTCAAAATAATATACGAGTTAGTCGATACTCTAAAATTTTGAGAGTTTAAGCCTATGAAGAAACGTTTTTCTAGGATTCAAAGGGCAATTTTTACACTGAAAGCCGTGCCCCAAAAATCATGTCCTTTATTTTTCAGTCATTTTCTAGTTTTTGAATTGCCAGACTTTTCCCAGGTTTTTAGACTATGTGCGAACCCTATATATGGAGAGTGGATTTCCGTGAGCGAAATAAAAATGGTCCTGCATATGTCTTGTCTTTGCAAAGTTTCTACGATCTATGATTTGTTTATTAAACAAGTATCAGTTTTGTTACTGCTTGTTCATAAAGAGAAGACTTGAGCACACGTTGTTTGTGTCAAGAGAATTGCTTTGTTTTCATTTTGTTTGCTTTAAAGCTTCCGTTTTTTTAATGCAATATTGTTTTTATTCAGAATTCTGTAATTACGTTCATCAATATTGCGATTCGATCATCTTTGTCAACATACCGAATCACTGTTTTTGTAATTTTTCATTGGCTGTATAAAATTTCATTTGTCAGTTCACGGTTCCCGATTCCACGCCGCACTACTTTCCTGTCATTGGTCAAAATTCGAATCGCGTACACTGATTGGATTGTCAATATATGTGACGTCATGTCATATTTTGTCATACCTCTTGAATGGCTGTATAACGTATAATATCATGGGGTTTCTTTCTTTTTCACACGAAATCCACTCTAATTTATATATGTTCCTAATGAACTTTGTTGCGTTTTGAAGATAATATTTGTTTCTGTTAATGCATTTCTGATTGTGTAAAAAGTAAGTTGATTCAGTATGTTAATGCAAGATCTTTGCTTTAAATTTAAAATTATAAATATATTAAGACCGTGTGTTAATTTAGAATCAACCCAAACTTTTCTTTTCAATTACTAATTGAGATGGTCGTTTGAAAGCGGAATCTTTATATAGTGTATTCAAATTTAGCGGCTGAAAGAACTTTTAAAATTAAACTCCTTTAGTTTTGGTCACGTTTTATTCAAAATCTAGTTTTAATAGAACATAACATTTCGTCATTTAGTTAGCTGCTGAAACCTTTTGTCAACACTGTTATTATCAGAGAAAAGATATACTAATTTTATATAATAAACCAGGTTATTCTCCCATTTTGATTGGTTCTCGCCTATGATCTATTAGAGGACAGACGCACGATTGACGTCATTATTACAAAGTTTTTAATTTTTCATTATATAAAACAAATAGATTCCATGTTTTGTGCGTCTGTTCAGTTCTAGATCACAGAGGACGTCAAACTGTGGTATAAAGAACATCAGTGACAACATGGAACTCTCTATTTGTTAAATATAATTATAAGTGGTTTAGTTTTTCAATCGCAATTATTTCAACATTTAATACAGTGATATAAAGGTTTAAACCTGCTCTAATCATTAGACTCAATGTCTATCAAATTTATATTACTGATACGGTTTCAACGGGGTAACACTGAACGAGATCGGCTTATACAGTATATAGTATTTATTTTCAAACGGGAGTTTGTGTTCATTTAATTTTTACTCAGTGAAACAATTTTTAAACAGTTCGCGGGAGTTTATATTTAGATGCTTTTTCAATTTCCGAAAAGAAAAAGGTTTTGACTTTCATACAATTGGAGAAAAGAAACCAAACGTAAAATTTGTAAAGTTTGAATAAAAACTTGTGCAAGATGGCGCCAAACTTAATAAAATCAAAAAGAAATAAAAATCTTCATTTTAAATACGCTGCCTTTTTGTATACCGAACCAGAAATTGATGTTTTAATTAATTGCTCGACAACACATTCAGCCAAGAACAATGTTCTCTTTTCTTTCAGAATCGAATGTCACCAAACTCAAGAGAGTCAATGCTCATTTTATGAACTCTAGACTTTCAAGACAAGCAGACTTATTAAAATGGCCAGTTTATTAGGTTTTAACAATTCAAACAAAAGTCGAGATGTTCTTGTTTATGTAAAATTGTTCTTATAAGGTAGGGCCACTTGTCAAAGTGAAGTGTGGTGTTCTGAAGAAGGCAATGATCGGCTGATTGCTCGACTTGTAGATCATGATCGTCAGACATGCTGTAATGACTGAGTCGCAAGTTAACATTTACGTCATATTTTAATTTATTCGCGACAAAAAAAAACGTACCCTATTCCATTTATTTGTTGTAGGATTCACATCAGAAATTTGTGCATCGATTTCTTCAACGCCAGACACATCCTCGCCGGATATCGTCTTAAAGATACAAAAATATTACAAATTAATGATGGAGTCTTGCTGCTAAACAACGCATTACAGAAATCACCTTCAATCGTATTCGTTAGAATGGTTTAAATGTTATAATGAATAATACCAATCATTTCTACGTTCAAAACAAACAAAATGAATGGCCACTTTATAGAGTTTCATCAACTGGTTCAAAAGTTAGGATGAATAACACCAATCATTTCTACCCTTCAAGACAAACAAAATGAATGGTCACTTTAAAGGGTTTCATCAACTGGTTCAAAAGTTAGGATAAATAGCACAAATCATTTCTACCCTTCAAGACAAACAAAATGAATGGTCACTTTATAGGGTCTCATCAACTGTTTAGTCGAAAGTTAGAATGAATAACACCAATCATTTCTATTCTTCAAGACAAACAAAATGAATGATCACTTTACTGGTTCAAAAGTTAGAATGAATAGCACCAATCATTTCTACTCTTTAAGACAAACTGAAGATGAATTATCATTTTATAGGGTTTCATCAACTGGTTCAAAAGTTAGAATGAATAGCATCAATCATTTCTACTGAAAATGACTAGTCTCTTCATAGGGTTTCATCAACTGGTTCAAAAATTTAACTTTGCAAGGAGTTGTTTTACCGTAAAACGGAAAGCAGTTTGACTGGAAAAGTTTTTATACTCTTTTACCAGAACTTTGATCTATGGTTCAAATCATGATCACTCTTCACTTAACAGTATATATAACACGCTTTCTCTACTATTTACCATTTCATTTTCTACTCACTGTAAATATATAACTAGTTTGAAGATATTTAAAGTAGTTATATCCTATAACAAGGTGAACTTAGCGCGTTGTGTCACGTACCGATTCAGTGCTGTGTGAAGTGGCCTGACTCACTCGTGATTTACTGCTTTCTGTTCTCGTCAGAGTACTCGTTGAATCTAGAAGCTCGTTACTCATATTCTCGCTGAAAAGAAATTGCTTTAGTTTCAAACTGGGCCACTTAAAAACTTCTCTCGGGTCATCTGACTGCCGAGATTAGAGTCGGGTTCTGTCTGTTGGCTGTCTATTGATATATCACGTAATCGCCATTTCGAAATTGTTGAACGAAGCGGATGAAAAGAAAACTAACATAGTAACAAAAAAACAAAAACCGAAAGTCGTCAGTCAACTATCACACATACACACTTTTCTTATAAGAACCAGTAAATTTTTCCGAGGCTCATTATTTGTTAATTTTTTGGCGATTTCAGCCTCAATTTATTCTTAAATTGTTCTTATTTCTGTGAGAGGTTTTTAATGAAGAAAACTGACAAAATAAAACAGGGTATTGGAAAATCAAACGCCTTGCGCCACACATGTATTGTACGGCTGCATTTAGGGGCGAAGTACCTTCATTGTTTGTTGAGCAGTCTGTACAGTGAATTTTTATGTCTTATGCTGTATCACTAAGTTTTAGTCAATTTTCTACCACAAAAACTTTCCTAGTTATCAAGTCTCAGCCTGAGCTTGTTCTTAAATTGTTCTTAAATTTTGGCAAGTTTGAGCCTCGTTGTTCTTATAAAGTTGTTATTATAAAAAAAAAGCGCGTAGTTTACTTACTTTGATATCGTGGAAGTCACGTGGTTTGTTTCAACAGCTGTTAAAAAAATTAATTTGAAAGATTAATCAGAAACAAAGAACAAAACTACAATTTCCTGGAACTAATGAATTTCTGCTACCAATTTACTTATAAAACTATACCAGGGGAAGGGGGTCCAACTGAAAATGAAAACTACCATAAGAGGAAAAGAAAGATTTAAAAGAGATTAAAACCTTTTTAGCTATTAGGTTTGCAAGTAACTTTCTTTGCTATCCCAAAGTCAAATTTCCCTCAGTCTTGGACGTTGGGGCAGGAGATTTGTCCAATCCTGCTATCGGGGCTTTTCGGCATTTGTTTATAGTCAGTGTTAGAGCTTTACACGTAGCTCGATGAATTTTTTTTTCAGTCCGAGATATTTAATATGCCTCAAGCAGGGTTAGTACAGAACTTAAAAATCAGGATTTTTCCATTTCTTGACTCAAAATTAGGGTTGCAGTTATCGTTTCAATGAATAATTTTACAAACTGACAACATCAGTGTCTTTGAGGTCGCTTCTAATTTTGAAAATTATACATGTCACAGTCAATACAGTGGAGCCACATTTCAAATTTTGAACGTCTATATGTATCTCTGGGGTGGGTTTTCCAACAGTTGGTTAACTTTATCCCTGGGTTAAGTCTTGTTACGATAGTGGTCAGCAGCATACCGCAATGCGGGGAGACTGGGAAAGAGAACTAATATGGCGGACTAGAATGTGAGCAACCATTTTTCACAGATATGTAGATCTACATCGCTAAATCCTTTTACGGGCTTAAGTGGCCCATTGGAGCCAGTGCTTATCTCCGGTTTCTGTAGTGTAAAGTGGATGAGAGTCATTGACTCCCCCTGGACAGGGAACTAGTCCATCACAGGTTAGCCCCCAGCAGAAACTGGTACTCATTTTACTGACCTCGGGAGGATGGAAAGCTGAGGCAACTTTGGAGGAAAAGAAGGTCACACAAATGTTCAACACTCGGTTGAGCCGGGGACCTTGTGGACGCATACCGCAATGCGGGGAGACTGAGAAAGAGAACTAATATGGCGGACTAGAATGTGAGCAACCATTTTTCACAGATATGTAGATCTGCATTGCAACAAGTCTAAATTCAAGCAGCGATTTCTCGTGGTTCTTATAAAATACTATTCAGATTTCTCAAGTAAAAACTGAATTTGCTATTTCCAAAATTACAGCTCAAACCAGTCTCTACAAGATTGAAAACAAGAACATAAATTAAAAATTTATTTCCGAATTAGTGCTCATTAACCTTTGAAAAACTGGGTCCTAGAGAGTTATTCCTGACAAGTCAAAGTCAATGGGTCTATTTTTTTGCCAAAAGTTAATCCAAGCGTTTCTCAGACATTTACTGTGTTTTCCAGACTTTTCAGTTTCAATCAAACCCTCACTAATTATTACAACTATTTTTCCAAGGGTATAAAGGGTTGAAATGGTGGCCAACAGATTAACGTCCTTATCCAAAAAATATTCAAAGTGAAACCATTTGGAAACGTTAGAGCAAAAACAGTACCTTATTCTCAGTTAATAATAATTTTTAAGACCCTGAATTAAAATGTAGCCATGAATCAACCCCAATCCTTTGGCAGAGCTGGCCTGGTACCTTAACAACTGAGCTAACCAGACAGCAGATAGTGTCCAGAAAATAAATAAATAAACAAATAAATGGAATCCTATCTGACCTGGAAAGCGGAAGATGTGCTGTGGTTCCGAGTTAGTTCCAACGTGTAAGATAGCATTAGCAGTTCTTGGATTTGACGATGGCGATGGTGGAGCCGACGAAGCTGAAGACAAAGTTGGACTAGAGTTGGTGCTGCCAACAGCATCAGCAGACATTGGTCCATTGTAATGCAAATACTGATGATCAATGGCATGACGATAGATGTCGTTATGACTACGATTGCGAGTCGGGTTCATCTTTGTATACCGCTCTCTTAGATTATTTCCTAGTTTATGTGCAATGCTTTCTGGCTCGGAGTTTGTTCGCTTCACTGTCGAACGTGCCGGCAAAGAACGGTACTGGAATTCTACAAATAATGAAAAATACAAAGTATTTCTTGCAATTAACTGTATAACATTTCTTTGACTTATAGAGAGTGCAAATTTAGTTTATTTTACATCAGTTTAGCTTAGTTTAGTTTGAAGCATCAAAAGTCTTTGTACACAAAACAGACACCAAGTTTTTAATTTACTTTTACTTTAAGCTTTCGTGCATTTATCAGGGTTGCCACACATCAGAATGAAATAAAAATTTTCCGACTTTTCCGTGACACAGGAAAGTTTCACTGACCCCTGAAATTTCTGCAAAGCATATAACTTGCTTCACATCTTTTTGAGTGTAACCTTGTCCTCGTTTTCAATTTTCTTTTGTTCTTGTGATAATAAAATAAATAACTAATAAATATCGTATTTGCTTGTATATAAGTCGAGGTTTTGAGATATGAAAATTGACTTAAAAATTTGACTTCGACTTATACACAAGAAAAAAATAAAACGCCTCCATCAAATCTCAAAAACTCGCAAGTTTCACTATGAAACCGAAGGGAAGAGAAATCGCCACAAATATGCTGCTCTATAATCACATCTGTTGAATTCTTACAATTATTTACATGTTTCTGTAAAAATGTTTCAGTTTTTGTTCTTTTCGAGGATAGACAACGGGTGATAAAAACAATCATCTGCCAATAAATAATTCAAACTTCTCAGTGTGCGATTGCTTGTTTAAATTGTCAATGTAATAAGATTTGAACTGTAATAAGAATTCATTTTCTTTCATGACTAAATTTGCTTTTGCTTATCACTGTGAACAAAATATAAAATAAATTTTTGTTTGAATCAAAATCAAATCTAGGAAATCAAATCTTTACCTTACTTTCAGCCTGGTGGCAAAGACCATTAGTTTCTTTAAATAATTCCTGTGCGATTTTTCCGACTTATTTTCAAACTATGTAGAAATATTGAAACATAGTTAAGAGTTTAAAACGATCTCTGGCTAAAATGATTGAAAGCTACGAGCTTTCGACTTCCCAAACTGCCGTCTTCGACGGACCAAAAGAATGACAAAAATGCGATGAAAAATAGCGCAGCGCGCTATGACAAACAATTCAGCTATTGTAAAATCGGGTGGCGGTGAATGCAATAGTTTGAACCGACCTTAATATTTAAAATTTAACAATAAATTCGTTTCTTATAATTACAAAATCGCTACTTTTTCTCTAGGCTTTTTTGTCAAACAGGACTCTGTTTGTCTGAGTCACGTGGGGCAGAAATTTTTATTTTCTTGTACTGGCGCGCTGCGCGATTGAAAAAAAACCGTGAATTGCGAAATAATAAAAAAGTAAAACATTGTGAATATTTGTTAAAAAGATTGTTGTATTGGCCAGGTAACGGGCAAGAATTGTTGTCTGCGTTAGGTGTCACTCTGGTATGCCACGCTCGTAATCTTTTATTTTTAATATTCGAAAAAAAAACATCTGAGAAACATCAAAACTGCGGCCAAGAGTTCTAGAATTGCAAATCATGCTTGGTCCTATGACCACACCATTGAATTTGAAAACGCGTCAATTATTGACAAAGGCTCTTTTAGAACTACAAAAACATTAGAAGCGCGGCATACCAGAAATGACACCCAACGCACACAACAATTCTTGCCCGTTACCTGGTCAATACAACATTCTTTTTAACAAAATTCATAATTATTTACATTTTTTTTATTTCGCAATTCACGGTTTTTATTCAAATTTTTCATCGCTTTCTTATCTTCTTTTTACCCGTCGAAGACTGCAGTTCGGGCAGTCGAAAGCTCGCAGTTTTTAATTATTTTAGCCAGAGATTGTTTTAAATTCTTAACTATTTTCAAAATGAGATAAATTTTTCTAGCTTTGTGCAGAATCGAAATGTCCCTAGCTCCAAACAAAATTCGCTGACTTTTCCCTGACCCTGAAAAAATCTGATTTTTCCGCAACTCTTCCCTAACCGTGGCAACCCTATTTATTATAGCTGACAAACGAGCAAAAGTCAGTGCACTATTTTATATTTTATAGCTTAGATCCATTACTAACTTCGAAGCTGTACAGCTCGGGATATAACGATAGTTAGGGGTTCAATAAAGTTTTCTCTTCAAACAAAAATATATTACAAAACCACAGAAAGAAAATTTGTAACCCAAATTCAAAGCCCACGTTGCATTTTTCTGTAACCTGTCAACGAAAGTTTTAAAGAGAATAAAATATTGTTCCATAAATTAAAAGCAGGCTTTTTCTCCTAAACATGTACTGAAGGTGTTTAAAAGCATCTTATTTAGCTGCAAGACTACCTGTGAAAACAATTTCTTAGCATTCTCAGCAAGTCGCCTGTGAAAACTACTTGCTCTTAGACATGTTTTTCTTGCTTTTCCAAATCAACTTTACTAGAAAAACTTTTGTCTCGTTGTTTAGCTCAAAATTTTCCAAGAAAATTTTGGAAAATTCTCCAAGAAAATTTTGGTGTACAATTCAAACATCATTCTCGTTTTTCTTGAAATAAGGCCAATATGGAGCCAAACCTTGTGTGACCATTGTACTTTTGGTATTAAAATATAACTTTTAAACTTTCACTCGGTTTTGAAGCGGCCACAGTAACACAATAGGCAGCAATCTTAACACAATAGACAGATAAGGTGGTAAATAGTAAAACAATGGGTGGCTCGAAGTTTGGAAATAAATGAGTTTTAATGCAGTAAGGGGCATCAGAAAGTGTGCTCACTGAAAGATCCACAAATTCTAGGTTCCCGACAATCAATTTCCTGTGTTCTCATTAAAAAAAGTAGAGTCCTTTCTCAAGTTAAAGACAAACAACCTGTAATCTCGGTTTTACTTAAGAGAACTGTTACTTGAGTAGCCAATGATCTGATGGCAATTCATCCAAAATGAAAGCTCAACACCTCAAAATATGGAAAAGTGTAAAGATCATCTGGTGTCTACTTACTAGTCCGTTGAACAAGCAGGAAAGTGAAAGTTGCAAATCTGAACTGTGATTTCAACAGTCTGTGACTATTGGACCAACCCACCTAATTGTGCCGGCATACTGTTTCCTTGAAGATCCATTCAAATCGTCGCTTTAAGCAGCCATCATTTGAAATTACAAAGTTAACTTGTTTTCAATTTTGGATTAACCCACTAACGCTGTATCCTGACTGTGCTTCTCCATTAAAAGAATCTATTTTATTTACTTGTTTTATGCAACGATTCTAAGACTAACAACAGAATGATACTAAAAACTTTAAAATATTGAAAGTTTTAATAAGTTTCTTTTTATATAATTAGTTCCTTAGAGTTTAATTTATCTTTGTTATTAAATTTGATTTAACTTAGGCAACATTAAATCAAAAAGTTTTTAAGTTACTTTATTTATCTTTGTTTTATGTTAGAAATATTTAGTGAAGGTCGAAATTTTGATGTTTATTTACTTTGTCTTGAATTCTGGAAAGGTTGGAGCTGTCTCTCCACCAATAACTGGGTGAGTCTCTCTGAACCTGATGATGAAAATAACACAGTAACAGTTACTTCACTCGAGTTCTGCAACATGACACACACTGACCTCTTCGCAAGTTGGCAACAAAGAAATCTTCGCAATCTTTGGGTAAACCACAAGAGGGAGGGACATTATTTGCACACTTCTTGTGCGATTTAAATCTGTATTCAAAGAAAGAAAATAGTTACCACAAGTTGGAACACCAGGCTGTTCGACACACTTCCTGTGGCACTTAAATCTGCAAACAAATTCCAAGATTTGAAAACCATTCTTTGAATAACGTTTATTAGAAAATCTCTGCACCTATAAAAACACATAGCTATGAAGATTATTATTATGATGGTGATGATAATGATGATGATGATAATAGTGACGACGATGATGATGATGGTGATGATAATGATGATAAAAATAGTGGTGATGATAATGGTGTAGTGATTGTGCATGATGATGATGGTTGGGGTGTTGTTGATGATTGTAAGTGTGGCAATGGTGATGGAGACAATGATGATGGTGATGATGATGGTGTGTGATGGTCATAGTGATGGTAATCATGATGGTGAAGATGATGGTGATGGTGTGTGATGATGATGATGGTGTGTGAGGATGATGGTGATGATGGTGATGATGGTGATGATGATGACGATGATAATGATTATGGTGATGGTGATGATGATGATAACAATAATGACAATGCTGATGATACGATGGCATTATCTCCAGAAATCAGATCAGGGCAATATACACTCATAAGGGTATCATAAGTTACAGGACAAAAGTAATATAAATCCTGTGAAACTCAATAAATACTATTTTGCAACATTCACAACAGTTTTAATACTTAATTTTAATCTTGTTCACCATCACTTTAAAATAAAATATAACAAAATGGTAACAATACAAATTACATATACTTATTTGATCCCCTCTAACATTCTAAAGTGTCAAAATGCTGGGATAGTACATACCTGTATCTTCTATAAACTTCTTATGAGTTTAGTGCAAACTGTTTTGTTTTTGAACTGGTAAGTTTGTAAGATTTTACCACATTATAACTTTCATAAACATTTTAAAGCTTGATCGTAAATTACTATCACACACTGTCTGTACTGTCAATTAATAAACAATCATTTTAAAAGAACATAATTTTACTTTACTATTTTGAAAGTTTCATGTTTTTACTTACTTGCAAGATTTGCATTTTACACCAACTAGAAGATACTTGCGGCAATAATCACATAAACTCATCACAAATGTCTTGGCTGACCACCTGATGACAAAAAAAATTAAATTTGAATTTCAAAGCATTTTATTATTAAAAATCATCATTCTATAACCAAGTTTAAATTAAATATTATAACTGAAACTCTGTGTATTCAACAAATTCAGCCAATGCCTTTTGTTGATAATTTACAAGAACTTAACCAGTGATTTGGTTTCCCATGTGAGTCGCTGTAGCTCAGTTGACAGAGCATCTGACCTGCAGTAATCACTTGGTCATGCATTCAATTCCAGTCAGTTACTCAGGATTTATTGGAGCAATGCAACTTCAGGAGTATTTTTCTAGTTTTGTGCTCACTAGTCACTAACGGGCTATTTGAAGAAAAGTCCTTTATCAAACCTGTGGTTGATCTTATGCCCCATTTTGATTCTGACTGGGGTTTTTGGAGAACTTGAGCTGTAGGAACCTGGAAAATACAAAAAAATGACTCAGCTTAACAATTGTGGAACTCCAACATGAAAGTTTATTTTTGACTTTCCAATAGGTTTTCTGGGAATTCATGCAAACTCCTGAACTTACTAACAGAACTCACTTCTGTGTTCTGACTCAGAGTCTGACTGGCCAGATAGGTCTCCGCTGTTACTACTAGGAATAGATATCCTCAGATCGGTTGCTGGTGACAACTTTTTTCCCATTTTACGACCGACTGATGCACTTCCACTCTGACTATCCAGCAAGATCTTGTGGCCCACCAAAAAAAACCAAATTGGACTTTTAAAATCTACCTACAATTATGCAACTTCACTATACAATTTAATTAGTTGCCAGGCCTTGAAATCTCTAATTTTAGAGGCACAGCCATTTTGGCCTCAAAATAGGGCACCAAGGTAATTGTCAAAGAGCACCAGGGCCATACCAAACGTTTTTCAAAAGCACAAAGGATTGGTTTCTGTTCTTTATTTGACTACCACTTCAATATAATTTGATCACTTTCAGCTCACTCAGGCAATATCAATAGAAAAATGCCCCATGCTTTAACATGTACTTCTTGAAGGCATAGCAGCACCCAACAGAAAAGAGGCAGGCCATTTATAGCAGTAAAATATACACAATTCTGGAGGTATTACGACAATGGTCTGGAGCATCCACGGCCTCTTGATTGTCAAGCAACTCGCTTATCGGACCCAATGTAAATTTCTTATTAATGTAATATACATATAAATTAGTTGTTCAAAATGTGTTGTATGTATATTACATTAAAGATTCCCGCTCGGGGCATCTGATTTTTTCCGGCATTTGTTGTTATTATTTCCTCTTAGACACATCAGAGTTTCTCTCTCTGATGATGGATTAGTGTTATAAAGTCTAACTCTTGAGCGAGGCTGACAATTTTCAATATAAAGTTGTACTTTGACTTTAGAAAACTCAGCAAGAAGCAGGTTAATCATTAGCTCAAAATATCTGCATACCAATGTTCGCTTCATCTGACTTGCTTC
>JAOCPT020401739.1:0-13250 GCA_026546935.2 Palythoa grandiflora | reverse complement strand
CAGAAACCGGCTCTTAAGAACAGTTTGAGGCTGAAATGAAAATTTTAAAAAAATTAAAAAAAAAAAAAGAAAACTATAATAGCAAACTGAGCGTGGCAAGCAGCCATCACACAGAGCATCGCACATTAATTAGATTTCGTTACTTAATACAAGTATACTCCAACTATAACAATTACACAGTCATCTGCATGCTGTAAAATACACAAAATTTTACATGTATTTCGAAATATCCCGTATCCCTATAACTTTTTAATCAAATATGCCGTATCCCTATAATTTTTTCCTCAAATATCCCGCATCCCTGAAACCCCTAACAGGGCCTCACATGTAATACCATTAAAATGACGTGTCTTGCATGTACACACGTTCTTAAACTAAAAGCTGGGCATACATAAACACTGGAAGGCCTTTGAAATCGATTTTCAACCATAAAAAATATATTGCAGTTAGAAACAAAATAAGAACATTTTGATCTTAAAATTTTACTGGTTCTTAATAAAAAAAAGTGTATCCAAGTATTTTCGAAAACGGAGACTTATTTGCTCCGCTTTTGCGAAAAATCCTGCCTCAACTCATAGCGTTTTCGTATCGTTTTTGCCTGTCCACAGGTATGCACAAAAATGAGTCAAATATGCTCGGTTTCACCGACAAACATAGTGCACGTGCCCTCTCTGTGGCTACCATATGCTAATTAGCAGCAAATTAAATACACTGGAGCCTACATTTGACGTCGTCGTATTTGAAAACTTCCGTTTTCGGTGACCAAAAATGTCGGCTACATGTAGACAGTTGCCGTATTCGGAGAAAAAAATCTCCATTTATCAGATTCGTGAGGACGGAGAAAAACATGAGCTAGGTTTTCGGAAATTAGGTTCCAGTCTATTCTGCATTTAATTACCATAAAATTCACGGTGCTCAACCGTCACGCTTAAATTCTACTTGAATGGGCTTATTGTAACTGCCATCACTGCACGCTCCGAACGTATACGAGTTAACTGTTTTCGCGTATGCTGTGGATGGGCAAAGACGATTCGAAAATGCTTCGTGTGGGCATTGATTGTTTTCGAAAACGGACCAAAGAATTTACTTATTCGAAAACACCAAGAAACGTATGGACGGTGTTCGAACTTCGTTCATCACTCAAATACAACGAAAAAAATAAATGTTGTCAATTGAAAGCACAGAACAATAACAACTTTGTAATATTTGACAAGCTTTGATGTAGGTGATTTTTTTGTTATATTCCTCGGAATTTGCTGACCTACCTTGATCATGACGAGGAAGTACCACTTGATGGAATTGTCCCAAGTCAGAATGAATCTGTATTCTGCAATATAATTTAACCTTAGTGACAACACCAGTACTGAACCATTCTAGGATATCTTTAGCCCTAAGAACTAGACCGAATTTACACAAATATTACATTAGTAAGTGTTATAATTTTAAAGACAGTTTGATAGAGATCCAAATAAAAATTTTTGTGAAAAACTCTCGGCCGATCGAATGGAACAACTACGAGTGCATGTAAAACTGCATCCGATTTCTTTATCATCAAGTATTTTTGTCGAAAGGTAACTTCTTTTATCGTTTAGTATATTGAATCTCCTTTTCTTGATATCTAATGCATTTTCTCCGCCGAGAATCCGAAATCCAGAATCCATAACTCCAGTCGAGTCCAGGATCCACTTCGGCAGTTAGTACAGAACAATCTGAAACTGAGTCAAGAACGGTCCAAAATCCAATTAAAGGATGCCAAGTGAAGAGTCCAGAATCCCATACCATTTTGTATGCCTTTACGTGTGGTGAAAAGTTGTTATGAGGCCCAAAAAATTCGCCATCTTAAAAAAGAAATCGCCGTTCCACACTGAACGTGATGTTGACGTAACGTCTTGTTTTGATAAATTACGCCGTGTTGGTCTATTGAATTTTTTTAAAGATTATAAGTGAAACGTTTGAAAGTTAAGCTAGGAAAGTAATGATTGGTTTCATTCTTTTCTTTATATCACGCTAGGCGGCTTCGGTTCAAAACCAAGACTCGAGGCTAAACCATATTTAAATTGAATCAATTAACTCTCCAGCGATAATGTGAAGGGAACTTACAACAAACTGAGTATATAAGTCACAATAACATCTCTTGATGCCTCGAAGTCAGAAAAAGTTTGATTCTTGCCATGAGCATTCTTAGAGCCATTTTTAAAGAGCCGGAAAGAAAAGAAGTCATGAACATCGGCACCAACACGTAATATTTCTTTGGACCTTTTAGGTCTTGGGGGTTGTTGATGCACGTCATATTAACATTTGATTTTAATCTGGGAAGAAAAGTTTCACTTGTTTAACGATACAAGGGAAAAAAAACTTAGAAAGTCAGTTGTAAAGTTTTAGTTGTCAGTAATTTAGTTTAGCTTCACCCATTTTATTAATATATACAAACAAACAGAACTGACAAGTATTGAAATTCATTCCTAAAATAGCTCCATCAAGAACCTTGTTGAATATACAAAATATAAACCATCCGTAACTTCTGCCGGCATCGGAGTGTGTCAGTGTACACACATTTTCTACATGTCATTCTGTAGAATTACTTTTATATTGCTCAGTTGCGTACCTAACTACTCGCCTGGGCGAGAAGCATCTACAAATTACTCGTCCGACTGAGATTTTACTAGCCCAAGATAAAAAAAAAAACGAAAAACAAAAAGTAACGGGTTGTAGTAAAATAAATTCTTAAATATAGTTTACGTTCTTTTTTAATTAAGATTAATAGCGAAAAAGCTTTTTCAATACAAAAGATATAAAATTAAACTTTGTGTATAATAACAGACAGTTATATGATCAAGTAATTTGTTGGTTTAATGCAGCGTCATATTTGGTTCAAACTAACCAGTATATTCTGATTAATGTAAGTTTTTGAATTTCAAGTCAGAGTGAACTCCTCTAGATATGAAAGGACACAAAAAAGCTGTTTTCTTTGGGGATAACAATTCACTCTTGGTTGATGATGTTAAACGAACTTGACATTCAATAACGCGAAAATTGCCGACCAATGCCAACACAATGGTCTAGACCGGATTTTTTTTTTGTTTTAGACGCTTGGCACAAAAACTTTACCCACGAACATATGCAGGTTTTAAATAGCAGTAGCACAAGGACCATTTACATTTTTACATCTGCTAATGAAGGTTTCAGACGAAGCGAAACGTCCATATTTAATTCTTACTCGCCAGTTGAGCGACCTTTTCTCGGGTTCTGTAGTCGCCCGAGGTAAAAAATAGCTCGCCACTGGCGTGAGGGCGGAGTTCATTTTCAACCCTGAGAATGCTGCAAATTTTTGTTTCAACTTCAAGACTTTTCAAAACCAAAGTCAAAAGAACTGATGTGAACAGACTCTGACTGGATATTGAGAAAGACATTTGTAATTATTATTTAACAGTGTAGAAATAAGAACAGTTTCAAAAGGAACAATCGAAGCTCAAAAAACTTCAGTAAAGTGTATATAAAGGAGTTCACTCTGACTTGAAATTTAAATATGGACGTTTCGCTTCGTGTGAAACCTTTGAAAATGGTCCTTGTGCTACTGACCGTTATTTAAAACCTACATATGTTCGTGGGTAAAGTTTTTGTGCCAAGCTTCTATAAAAGCAAAACAAAAAACCGGTCCAGACCATTGTATTGGCATTGGTCGACAATTTGGGCGTTATCAACGTCAACTTCAGAAGAAATGTTTGTGTTGACACAAGTTTCTTTTTCTCAGAAAAAAAAACTTCTGAGTCTCAAACGGGAATCGAACCCATGACCCTCTGATTACTCGTTAGAGACTCAGAAGTTTTTTCTTCTGAGACTAAAAGAAGCTAGCCTGCATCGCAGACACTGACAGTTGGAAGAGCTTCGGCCGGCTGCAACGCAGGGAAGCTTGTGTCAACACAAACATTTCTTCTATAGTTATTTCCAAGCTGAATATTTATACAACGTCAAGTTCATTTAACATTTTCAGCCGAGAGTGACTTGTTATCCCCAAAGAAAACAGCTTTTTGTGTCCTTTCATATCCTGTTTTTTATTGCTCTGCTTGTGTGGCAAAACACCAATCCATGGGTACTGCAGTTCAATTTGAGTGCAACAAGACGCGACCAAAATTTACTACAGGCTATTCTCAAATGAATCCGTGTAGGTCTTGCTAAAAAGGGGCCCTTGGCTTTGTTAACAGTAGGCCTTTTTAAAATCTTATTCTAACATACTGAATATTGTTGTTAGAGTAGAAAATTAAGTCCTTATACATTTTTGATTAGACTGCAGATAAACCGTTGCAACCGGTGATTATGGTGCGGGCTTAGTGCAACTAAAAAACCCGGTTTTACAGTCGTGGGCGACCGTCATACATAAACAATATCAGTAATTGTCTTATGAAAACCCTTGACTATTTTTAAACTTTTTCTAAACTTATCACAATGTGTTTAAAAATAGAGTTAATTTCGCGAGGTACGGTGAGCGGACAGGAAATGCAATTAGAAGACGTGTTTTTCCACAAAATCAGTTGTGCGTGTGCCTCTTCCGTCTGGTGCCTAATATTTTAGTTTATCACGTTACTTTCTCTTAACAAATCATATCAAAATGTGTTTCATTAATGAGGTATACGCTTAGTTTTATACTGATAAACAAAAACTTTTGCCGAAAGGTCTTGGCTGTATTAAGTTGTTTCAATTAAATTTCACTCTGAAATTGTTCTTAATTTGTGTTATTTCTCATTCAGTCATTGTTTTTATGGCTAATTATATGAGTCACGAACATTGATTTTACTTTTAAAACTATAGTTTGTTGTATTCCATGTATAGGTAAAATTTAACTTTGCAAAGTACCATGTACCGTTGCTAAACATGTGTGAAGCAGGTATTCAGTGCGGCGCGTTGTCAGGACACCGTAATCATTGAAAATTCAAATTATTGTGAAGTTGATTTTCGTTCTTATTAATTGTGAAATATATTTGTCGTGGTTCAAATTTATTCTATATCCGGAGACCCAAACTTTAACACATCTTAAAATGTATCTTCGCTCAGTAGCACACATTGCCATAACCGAAAAAACAACAACAAACAATTTAAACCCAAATCAAATTTGAACCTCAAAATATTTTTGAAAAGCTAGTATTTTGAATATTTAAAAATCTCAGGAAATCAGCTTAGCCTTGTTTTTAGCTCGTTCTTATCAGTTCATTCAAGTTTGTACCACATAATTTTGCATGTTTTTCATATTTTGAGACTATGAAATAAAGTATATGCTGCTGATGAATTAAACTTGAGAGTCTGTCAAAAGCTTCTGCAAGAGATGTTTTAAGGTTTTCTTCTTTCTCACGCTGCAGGCTTGCATCTTACTTAATTAAATTAAGTTAATTTTATAGCGATACGTTTCCCAGTTTAACTTAAGGTACCATGTTTTATTTGGGAAGCAATCGTTCCAAACTTAAATGTTATCCAATGGCATGGACTAGCAGCTGAACTCTTACTAGTTTTTTCCCTACATGCACAGTGTTAAGCGTCGAACTTTTCATGGGCCTTTTATGTTTGTAATTCAAATGAAGTCAACTTCGTTCCCAGGCCTTTCTCCTAGAAAGTGGGCGAGGAAAGCCCTGGGAACAAGATTGCAATTGAAGTGGAACAGTAAAATATACTTCTTTGCATTTGATATGGCACATGAAAATATTGACGTTCACAGAGGGCCTTAGACCTTTTAGGGCCTTTTTCTTATATCAAACAATTGGAGACGAGTAATGTACTTTGTGGTCTACAACTTACTTTGAATAATTTCCGACTTGGTCAGGAAATTTTAGAGTGTACGTGTTATACACCAAACAGTTGCAATGATCTTTGCTTTATAAATGGTTACTCGTCTTAAACAGAGGAAAAGAATCAAAGACAAGCCATCAGTATTATAATCTTTCCACTTTCTAACGCCGGTGGCATTTGTATATGTTGGTAATACGTTTTTCGACCTTTACCCCCCAGAAAGAAGCTGGGGAGTTTTAAAATCAGACATGCATATATTGAGATCAATACCGGAACACGTGCCGGCTGCGTTTTGCAATTTTTCCTAAAGCAACAACTCCTTAGAACTATTTTCCATTTTTAGCCTTTGGAATGTTTACTTTTTCCAAGAATTCTCTTGTTTTCCCATAGATTCCAAGACAGAGTCTCTTAAACATTTTTTTTGTAGTCAATATCTGCTGATATTTTAACCAGCTTTCTCTCCTTTCTAATTCTGTCAAGCTATTAATGTCAGTAGACGTGGAGGTGTGGCCAAGCAGATAGTCATCAGTTTTGCTCTGTTGGAAATTAAGTATTTAGTTATCCCACGCCTTATTCTCCTAGTTTCCTCTCTTTTCATTCATTTGCCGTAAGGGTCAACTTGCCGATCAACCCTCTCGGCAGCGGTTTCCTTTGTCATGTACATTTCACAGTTTCTTGTCCCACGCCTCCCAAATTAAAAGCCCCATTTCAGCTGTAGGCAATTCTTCCTGTCTAGATTTCTAGGTTAATGAAAAATGTCTAAGAATAACGCACTAACACTCTCAATATAAGATGCTAGCCAGAATAAGGATAATTATTTAACAGAGAAAACTCGCAGTAAAGAATACAAAATGGTTAAAAATTGTCTATATCCTTTTTGACATCCCCTTGGATAAAAACGACCGATATTTTACTTTAAAGACCGAGTAAGCGAAAAATAAAATCGACTCTCAATACATCCGGGACAATGTTGAGTACACCAAGCGAATGAACAGTGCACAACACATATTTCCACGCACCATGCGTTAACCAATCAGAGTTCAGTTTATTTAAAACTGTGTAACAACAACCAATATATCTACAGACGATATACAAGGCAAAACAAGTTATAAGAAACTAGTTTCAACCTCATGTTTACATTAAGATCGTATAGTCCATATGTAAAGACAACATATTGAATATAAATCAGTAAAGCAAAAGATTGCAACAGTAGCAACTCAAATAAATACTAAAATAGTTAATTGCTATTTCCTTTATTTTTATACATCTTTAACTTCATGCCACCCACACTAATATTTTGTTTAAGTAGCAACCATTAGACAGCCAATAAGCTTATGTTAAAGTACTCAGATTTTGAGTTTTACCTTCAAGTAATCATGTGAAAGACCACGTTGTATTCGAATCTGCTTTTGGAAGATTACGAAAATCACATTCTTGAACGTGGGACTACGTGGGACAAGCTTCAAACTTTGTGCATAATGCACAACCAGTTTAAAGCGTCATCACAGGAGGCCCTGACTGACTGACTGACTTCTCTGCCAGTATCGGACTTTGAATTTGAGAAAGCAATCGCTATGACATACGTATACATTTTCCAAGAAATGTTTTTTTTTAGTGTCAAATAACCATGCTGTAGTTTCATCTTGCAAAATTGTACCCCAAACCCTTCTCTAAAGTCCATTTTTTTTGAAAATCTTACCAAAATTCTTGAAGTCAGAATACCTCTCTTTTCATAAAATTTAAGTTAAGTTAAGTGGCCCAGTGTAAGATTGGGCCTCCTGTGGTCCATAACCCGGCACTGTCTATAAAACCCAAGTGTCACCCGTGGCATCACATTCAACGGTTAACAGCATGTTTAACAACGTAGACCTAGAAGCGGAGATTGAAGACTTGGAGGAAATCCTGTTTGCATTATCAAACAGCAAAGAAGGTAAATCAGGTGTTGTCTTTCATATTATTGAATTTATAGACTTGTCCTTACTAAACGTACAACACAGCACAGAAATATTTTACGAGATAACTGCTGACTGCTACTCACGTTTCGAGCCAAAAAGATCACCAGACTGTGTCCTCAATTAGAAAAAGAAAACTTGTTTGTTGCCATTTGAACGCCATGTAACACCATTATTATTACTATATAACTAAAAATGCACACAAAATAGCAAATAGCAAAGTTAATAAATGTTTTTATTTTCAAATACCTTGATGTGATAAAATAGAATCTGAAAACCAGCCCCAAAACTTGAAAACATTGTTTTCTAACAACGTCTAAGTGGCTTTTAAAGGAATTCGGAGACTATTATCACCTCAGATGATCTTAATAGCTTATGAAAGAAATTGCGAGGAAAAAGTTCTCCTTTTCTAAAAAAATGGAAACTGATTAATTGACTGGTTGAGAAGTTATTCGTACATTTCAAATTCATCTTTGAGGGGAAGGCAGTAAACTAATTTTTGTAATAGATTTGGTATCACGCGGCATCCCCTTTACGAAATATATAGCAAGTTAAGGGATTAAAAATTAAAATGAATTTCCCTTATTTAAGGGTCATTATTCTTCTTACAGTAGCGAATAGGATAGCACGTACACTTCGTTTTGAGAGATAAACAAAATATTGCTGCTTTTCCGCTCAGTGCGATATGTAAAACTTTAATCTACCTAGACTAGTCTGTCATTAATCTGTTTACCATTCTTTGGCAGTTTGCTACAATTATTTTTTTTGCTTTGTCTTGGGTATTGTTCGTAAACACAACGTCAATTGACATCTTCCCATCTCCCAGATGAACTAACTATGTCATTTTTTCTAAAAGTAAACAAAAATCGTTGTACGTTGTTGTTGTTTTCGAAAAAATTCTTTTACTTTTGGCTTATAAATTATTCTCCTAAAAATATTCAGACGCTTAATTATAGAACTTTGCTCTACAAAACAGGATCTTCACTGAGTGCTCTTATAAAAAAATCAGTGCAATTTGTAATTTTGAATAAAAAGCGATTCTTTTTACTCTAGCTAGAAGTGACTTTAGCCAAGAAAAAACACACAACAAAAAGTTATTGCTTCTGAGATTCGAGCATAGTTTTCTCTTCTGTTCAGGTGCCGAATAATTTTTTCTAAAACTGTTGCGGTGGTATTTTTCATAGGAAGTCAAACAAATTATTTGCTTATAATTGACTTTCTTTCTGGCTATTTATGCACCGACTACTGAAGTGTAGTGCCTTCACTTACAATCATAATTATACCCTCCAAACCAGTGACGCATTTCCTCGATATATATTGAAATGTTTATTCAGTATATCCTGACCAACTAGGCAATCCTAAATCCAAACAACTATGGGATTGCTTTTACACGGAGGTTTTTCGGGGCAATAAAAATGTTACGTTGATTATTCGGCAATGAAATTGAGATAAAGACCCCAAATTCTTATTATCATGCTACGTTTGTTTGTATTTAACCAACCATTTAGCCAAAACCGGAAATGAGTGTCTTTGTTTGAGAGCTCCGCGAATAGCTCACTTCTCCCAGCAGAGTGAACAAGTATCTCTAAGTGTATTTTTCACGCAAAACGAACGTGAGAAATGTTAATAATATACAGTACTAGTTCTCCGAAAACAACAAATAAAATTTCTTGCTGCACGCAGAGAATAGGACCATTCATTTAGCCGCTCTTCTCTCTTCTTATCTTTTTTATTTTTATTTTTATTTTGATCTTCTTTTCTACTCGTTTGAGTATTGCGAAAGAAATGAGTGCATATTAATCAAATTTCTCGAAAGATGAAAGAGGAAAAAAACCCCTTACTTTAACCTTAAATATTATAGGCCTACACTGCATTACACCATAAATCGGAGTAACTTAATTAAGGCGATTTCTGGACAAATTTAGGCTACTCAAGGAGAAGCATGACAAAGAAACTGTCACAACTTTGTCTACTTTGACCAATTTAATTATGCGACTTAAGGTAAATCTGTGCGACTTAAGGCAGCTTTGTATCCCAGGGTACTGAGCCTAAATACTAAGCACATCAAATCCAAACGTTCAAATTGCCTTTGCAGAGCTTTGCGGACAACCTAATCACGGCATAAGTTATGCCTTGCCAATGGAAATTGAAAGAGAACAACTTGTTCCACGATTTTGTATTCCTTGTGAAGCTGAGGTGAAAGTTTTGGATTTGAAGGAAGTTTACAATAAAGACCAAAAGAAAACTCTCACCGGGTCAGAACAGCGCATAGTTGGTTCCAGAGTACAGATGCTAGCAACGACAAGGAAACAGTTTGTTTCCATTAGAGTTTATGTTGAACGATCTCACGAAGCAATAAAGAAGACACACGACACTATTGGTAGGTAGAATTACAAAGTACTAGGAGCAAACTTACTTGTATAAAATTGGTAGAAGAAAGGTTAAAGTACAATTGACAGACACACAATAAACAGCTGGACTATAGGTCGACTGGCTTCAAAGGATAATTGGTATAGGCACACGATAAACAGTTGGTAGGTAGAGCTTCAAAGAATAATTGGTAGACACGCGATAAACAGTTGGTAGATATATAGAACTACAAAGTAGAATTCACTATTATTTGTAGAAACACGATAAACAGTTGGTAGGATGAATTCCAAAAAACAATTCGTAGAACAACGACAAACAGTTGGTAGCTAGAACTATAAAGTACAACGACAAACAGTTGATAGCTAGAACTATAAAGTACAACGACAAACAGTTGATAGCTGGAACTATAAAGTACAACGATAAACAGTTGGTGGGTATAGAACTACAAAGTACAATTGTTAAGCACGCGATGATACAGCTTTATATTTTAGATACGGTTCATAAAAATGGAGTACAAAGTAGTACAAGAAGAACTAAGGTCAAGTATCATATCTAAGCAACTGAACAAAATTATTATATTTAAGCATCCTTATGTAACGTTCCATTAAATAGTATATTGAATGAAAGAAAAAAATGATTTTACATTTTGTCAGGTTATGCATGCTTCAAACCTCGAACTTCACAGTACACTGAATCTAATGCAAGTGAGGGAAAGAAAAAAAAAGGAAGAGCTTTAAAGAGCAATAGAATTTCGAAAAGCTTCTTTACTTGGTTAAAGAACACGCTACCTTTTTGCCTCTTAATAAACTTTCTTTGCTGGCAGGATACACAATGCTGATTTTATCTTGAATTCAAATGTGATTCCTAGATGATCTTTTGTTTTCTAACGCAGGTCCTATTGAGCTGGAAGTTTCGTATCAAGATAAAAGAACCCACGAGGCGCACTTTTCAGTGGATTTAGATTCGGTTTACAAGAATGAGAAGGGCGAATTGATTTACTGGTTAGACAAGGTTGAAGTCAATGTACGAAATATGTGGAATCTGGTCATAGTATTGGAGTTTAATGATGGTTCATTGAGACACTTCCAGTCCAGATCGTTTAGACTCCGAACCAAACCTCGCAACTATAAAAACCGTTCTCAGTCAGGTAATTTAATAATTTTAAGATAAGCTGTCTACTGTTGTAATCAATTAGAAACTCTTCGCACTATGTCTACAAACAAGCCAAAATCAAACGCCTATTAAGCATGGTTTGCGTATTTCGGAAAACTTAATAATCCATATACAAACAAATGTTTAACAACCCATTTGTTTACTTCACACTTTGATAAACTTTCATCGATTATTGTTGAATGTTTATGTTGTTGTATAGACTCTTTTTATTTTCAATGAAATGCTATATCTAAATAGTGGCATAAAACTGCATGATAGATTTTATAAAGCCGAAATCTTGTGGGAGCATTCTTTTTGCTGAAATTAAAATGCAATTTCATTCTTTTATTTCAAATATTCTTTACTTTTTTCTTCAGAAAGTATATTATGGTCATCATGAGTAGATATTAACAAATGTTTCAGTATTCTATAATAAATAAACTAACCATTAAAGAGAAATAAAGCAAGAATATCTTAGGAACATCTGTTACTTAAAGGTTTAGACTTTTGGATTATAAACAAACCTTGAATTAATGTTGGAAAGTCTATTGTTAATATTTGTAGTCTAAACGTCAAAGAAAAGTTTATTGAGTTTCTCCATAAGGACTTAACTAAGCAGATTAAGTGATTTTAAAAACATTTTTGTGTGCATTTTTTTAATATTAGTTAATTGTATAATTTTGTAGCAAAGCACCCTCGGTTACATTTAACAGTTAGAATAGACCTCGACTGTTCTATTGCGTGGGCGCAACCTGAGTATATATAATAAGTGCTGATATAGAAATTTAGAGTGGGTGTTCTAATTGTTGTACTAGAAATCTCTGGAGAAGAAACAAAAGAACAAAGATAATTTTTATTAGAGAAAGTTTTAATTTACAAAAACAATGAACGTTGACATAAACAGTTTTCGCATAGTCGAGTCAAGTGTTACTTATTAGATTGCTGCTTGAAATTATTATTTTTTTCTTACCTTTGAAAATTTTATATCATATTTTGTTGCTGTCTTTGTTTTATCTGGAGCTTCTTTGTCAACTGGAAGCTTCAAATCGTCTTCAGAAAGGACCAAAAACCGGGTATTAGACGCCATATTGGATTAGTTGTTTTCATCCAACGGACACCAGTCTGTCACGTCATAGATAGTGGTTACAATAGCCAATCAGATTACAGCATTTGCAGTAGCTAGATTTCTACTAAATAAATATACGTGTTTCTTTTACATATAGCATCAAGCATGACGCAGATTTACAGAACATCAAAGAAGAACAAACATGGGATCCTCAAGAGAGGCTCTGGTAAAAAGAACAACAACCAGAAACAAAGACAGTTTAACGAATTAAGTCTTAGTGATAGTTGTCTTTCGATGTACACATATGCCTTTGATGACTTACCGAATTTGTGGAACAATGATGACGAAACTCCACTCGACAGAATTGTTCCAAGTTTAGATTTGGACGATGTATTTTCACTGAGCTAGAAAATTCGACTTTAGGTAAATTAAGCAGAAAAAGTCATAAGATATATTAGCTAGGTTTATTTCGTTTTATCTCTATAGTGCTCTAGATCTTGTAGTTTTGGAGACCTTAAATTAATAACTTTAGTTAAACAACTGAGAAAATAACCTTTTCGTGCAGCTTGCATATCTACTGCTAAGTATTTAGTTTTTTTGTTTAAATATATTTCCATATATATTGATTGGCATCCAATCACAAATCGTACATTCTTATTTACTGATGAACGTATTATTCTTACATTGAGTAATAACTAGAAAACCAATTAACACTTTCAGCTAGTCTCAGGTAAACTATCAACATCTAACTTCTACTTCAATAAGTCAAACAAAATAATGGACTGGTAATAGGAAACTAGGAAATGATCAAGTAGAATAAAGTGTGCAAGTTGCAAATCTAAAGTCGTCCGAACTGTTTGTATGTAGCCTGCAAGCCGGCTCTCCTGTAGCGTTGGGGGGCGATCGCGCGAGCGGCGAAGCCGCGAGAACGAGTC